>JANTPZ010083511.1:0-18877 GCA_025593235.1 Vachellia pachyceras | reverse complement strand
CTTTGGGCCGGATTGGTGATTCTAACCCTGACAATCAGTTTGGTTGTGGTTTGATAATTATAATTATGATTGTTGTCCTCCTTGAGTTTCTTTTCTCAGGGAATTTGATCAGGAACCATTTCTATATGTGGATTCCTTTTGAAGCATATTTGGCATTCTGGTGGTTTGTCAAAGCTTCTTGGACGGTTCTTACCCTGTCTATCGGGTATCTCAAGCGCCGTCGCAGTCAAAAGCAAGTTGGAGGGTTGATGTTAGAAACTTCTCTTGTTGTAATGTTGAACTTTTCTATGTTTGTTCCTTTCTTGTTTGTGTCTTTGCCTAGTTTTATTGTCTTTAGTTTATTTGTTTGGTTTGGTATTGTTTAAGACTATGTAAATTCGGTTTGTTTAATTTAAAGGTTTCGTTGTTGGAAAAAAAAAAAAGACACATTCTCTTATTCTTGTATTTGTCCCCTCCCCATTTAAACTGGGAAGACTACTAAAGTACAATACGAGAATCTATCACTCGGGAAGATGTTGACGCTAATCTTGTTTTTTATTGAGAGTTCCAATGTAACTATAACTCATTCCTCGGACCTAATCCGCAGGATTCATACGATTGATGAATCTAACTCAAAAGCATGTACAATCAATAAATGAACATGCATAAATCATAGGTGAACTGGTTACACGGTAGTGCTCATTAACCGACACAGGCTGCTTCTCTGTCACGATCTTGATAAGTCATCGAGTTGTTGAAAAGACATATCCAGTCTGCATATCTGGAGTGGAGTGTTGTGAAGGTGGAAAAAGCCAAAAGGGAAGAGGGAATTTGGGCCTCATTTTTTGCTGTTTGTTTATCCTAAGATCTAAAACTCCCCCCCCCCTCTATGTACCAAAAATCCCTCTCTCTCTCTCTACCCTATGTAAATAATGGAGTTATGGGCAATCATTCATGAGGCTTCTCATTTGACCAGGTCAAAATGAAGCTAGGCATTATTTTAGACTTTCCTGTTTCGCCCCGTGCTGGTGCGGGACGACTGATTTGGGAATTCTAAATTCAGGTTTGACCTCATGAAATAAAGAAAACAAGTACTAAAACGAACAAGATATTGGAAAGTGATGAATGAGAGGCCTAGGCCCTTAGGCCTAATGGAAAATGAGTCTCTTTCCTATTCCGAAGGCCATGTGTGGGAATCGAGAAGGAGTGGAAAAGATAAGAAGAAAGATTCAACAAAGCTCGAGGCTGGTGTTTAAAATTTTCTTACTTTTGTCTCTCCCTTTGGGAACTTCCCATTCTCCCAGCAATAGCATATTCCCCATCCAAATTGAAACTCTAGCATCTGAAGTGAGCGTTTAAACTGTTAAAAGTTGAAGCAGCCAACTGCAATTTGTGGTAAAATTATAAAGGGAAAGGAAAAGAAAAGCCTGGGCGTAGCAGACTGGTTTCTTTCCTCTGGGACATCTATAAAGTACTAGAAAAAGTCATTGCTTCAATCACGTGATGCTCATCAAACTACAGTCACATGATAACTTCTTTTTTTAACCCCTTGACGTAAGCCACGCCCTACTCTGAAATGTGATTTGGCTCAAACTAAAAAAGGGCAATTTTTTAAGTTGCGTTGGCTTAAAACGGTGTAGCGAATCGTTTGGCAAAGCGTTTTGTGCCCCAAAAAGAAACTTTTCCAGGTAAAAGCACGGTGGGGCAAAATACAGGCGTTTGGATCAGCGGGTTGTCAGAATGACTTCTGGCGCAAAAGTCACTTCTATCGAGAAGCTGATCCAAGCTGCTTCTAGTGAAAAAGTCGAGACGTCAGTGGAAGAGTTGCGACGAGGAGGATGGGAGACAAGAAGCTAATAGAAGGTTAGAGCTGTGACGAGGAGGTTGGGTGATGCCGGTGGTGTTCGTGGATATGTGCCATTCATTCTTCTTCATTCTTGTTTGCTTTCTCTGTGCATTATGATAGACGAAGCGAGCCAGAATAAAGCGATGGACGAAGCTTTGGTGATGTGTGTGTGAGTTCGACGGTGGTTAGCAGTCGTTCGCCTCTGCTGTCTCCAGGAGGAGTGGCGGCGTCTTAAGGTGCTTGTCCCCTGGAGGTGTCCGAAGCGAGCTCTTGCTCTGTCTCTCGCGTTCTCCTTCTTCCCTCTGTCACCGCTCACTCTGTTGCATTTGTGTGGTCTGGCGGAGTGAACCCGTGAATGAATGAGGAGGCGAGCTTGGTGGTGTTGGAGAGTGCGCTGTGTGGTAGAAGGAATGGGGGTCGTGGCTCAGTGGTGCTGGGGAAACAGAGGTGTCGCCGTGGCAGCTTCTCAGGTCTGTAGGTCTAGTGTGTGCTCTACGGGCGGCGGTATGAGGTATTCAAACGATTTTTCCTTTTACAAAAAAAGTCACATTTTCACTGCTAATTCAAACATAAATCACGTTACATTTTTAACTTCTACCCAGAATTTCTTTTTCAAAATAACTTCTACCCAAAAATCACTTTTTTCACCGCTAATCCAAACAGACCGTATAAACATGGGTTTAAGGAAACACAAACAAGCAAATTTCAAGTTGCGTTGATCGTAACATGGATTTAGGTCTTGTAAATGAAGTACAAACATGTTAGTGAGGAAACAGTGACGGTACCGGCGGATTAAGCGGAGACTGTTACTGCAGAGATAAAAAGGTCCAAGCTTTTCCTTTCTCTTTTTCCTATGAACCTTTGTTACTTCTCACTATCAGCTTCCATATAACTACAAGATGCACATGCATACAAGTCCTGCATTTGTGTGCGTCCACTGTTTTCTGCTGTAAAAGGAAAGTTTTTTAAAAAAAACAGAGGTAATTCCAGTACAACTGCGTTTAGAAAGAATTAAGTACAATGAAGAATAAGTATAATGGTCGGAATAGGATTTAGGAAAACCGAAAACGTGAAATATTTTCTCACTGGAAAGAAATGTTTTCTTTTCTCTCTGAATGACTATACATAAACATGGGTTAGCTCAGGAGAATTCCTTGTTTAATATCTACAATTCCTCAGTGACAATACGTACAAATTCAACAATTCAGTGACCCAACAAAAATGGAAACATCGCATCTCAGGACAACGTAGGCGGACATGGGATGATGTCCTGGGTGTCTGAGAAAGCCTTCTCATGGTAACAAGCACAGTTCTGATTGCTACATTTTTGTTTAACGATCAAGTTTAATTTGTGAACTATTTTCTCTTTGTCTGGCCAATTCTTTCATTAGCATCAAACTCCCATTCACTTATCTCATCCGCTGAATCATCGTCACAAATTTTCTCAAGGTGTGCTTGTATTTCTGACATTCGCCCCGCAGATGAGAGTGGTTTGAGTACATTTGATCTGGGTCCATTAGCTACTGTGGATGGAGTTTTAGGCGGGGAAGCAGTTTTAAAGGACGTTTGACTTGATGCTGTTTCGGACCTAGTTGTTGGAGTCTCAACTTCCAGCTTTGGCCTCTCAATGGATACAAATTCATCTTTTATTTTCTCAATGGCTTCTAATAGCTCTTTGACCTTGCCGTGGTCTTTTCTGTATCAAGATTGTGGGGGGATGTTCATACATTCATGAGAAAATAAACAGGGATAGGGAAAGAGGAACAAGGAGAGCATGGATTGATATACCTGAAAATCCCTTCCTTTTGAATGTGGAACTGTTTTTCTATGCAATCCGCTAAACTTAGTATAATTTTGAACTGAACATAAAGAAACAAGTCAAAAACAAGGGTGGTGGTTAAAAGTAGAAATTTGTTGAAAGGCGTCAAAATTGTGCGAGTAGTAGAGTCGAATTGAGTGAATTCTCCCGTATGGTGAAATATAAAGAAGAGGAAATCAGAATACCTTGTTTTCAACATCCACATATTCTTCCTCAAGCCTTTTCCTTGAATCTATTATTTCAGAGACATCATTATCTCCAGCTGCTGATATTTCTGACCTGATATAAATCAACGGTTAGGGGAATGGATAAGACATGAAAGAAAACTACTCAGAGGCAGAGCACCATACCCTTGAATCGAACTCAAGTTCTCCACAAGTTTTCTTAATTGGGTAATAGATGGGCCCAATGTTCCCTAAACATGCAAATAACCTTGTGATAAGAAATTGAAGCAAAATGCCGTAGATCAAAAGTAAAACTGATGATAGGTGAAGATGAAGCTAGGATTGCTTGATACCTTGTAAGAAGATAGAAGCCGAAGGGCCAAATTCACAAAATAATCGCCATATTGCTCCAGGTCAGCCCTTGAATTAGTAGAATGAAAATATTAGAAAAATTCCAAACTAATAAGTGCCAACACGAGATTGAATGTGAAAAGAAGACAGTTCTTCAAAAAATATATTAGGAGGATTAATTTGATCTCGTTTGATTGTGCATTGGAACTAAACAGTAGGTCATGTGGACATACTTGACTTGCTCCATCTTTTTCTCTGTATGTGCAGTTTGGAGAAGCCAGGTACTTCGCAGAAAGTTGATCCATGTATCAACGACATCTGCTTCATTTGTATACGAAGCTATGGCACGCTTTAGCTCATCTTCCTACGTCAGAAAATTTTACAACTGATCATGAAAATTACAAAAGGGTGTACCATCATGAATAAGCTTTTGTACCTTCATTGACAAATGCACAAGAATCTCATTGCTTGCCTCCTCAAACTGCTCTTTCTCTTCTGTTGCATTTTGAAGGCGCATCCGAGCAGATGCCAAGGAAGCATCGACCTTCAAAAAAAGGTTATCAGATGCTATAGATATGTAAGTTTGATGCAGCAAACGAGATGCTATCCAATGCAGATGCTGTGAATCAAAAGCTGAAATATATCTTTTTTCTTGGTGAAAAAAATCCATTATCTGCTTCTTGGTGAAAAAAAATCCATTATCTGCCATCTAAAAGTGAATGCAATTACATGTCTTTGAATATCATAATTGCCATATCAAAGGTGAAGTTGCTAGTTCCAGTATCAAAGAAGGGAAAAGAATGCTATCCAATTCCAATATGCTACCCCAACTGCTGCTGAACTCTGCTATTTTCAGGGGTTTGCAACTTTGCAAGCAGTTGGCATTATCACAGATTAGACTCTTCACGGATTTCCTGAAAGCTTTACACCTACTTATGGTGGATTGTGGACAGTAGCATCCTTTGTATGGGTGCAATTGAGATCCCTCATAATTACAAACTGGGATCTAGAAATCACCCATTCTTATAGAGAAGGTCTTAAATGTGCTGATTACCTAGCTATGACAGCTCAAGAGATGAACCAAGATTTTAGGGTGTCGTTAACATCTACTGATTATTTAGATCTGTTCCTTTTGGAATTGGTGAATTGCCAGTTAACCCTCTTAGTGTATTGGATTATAGGCTTTTGTAATCCTCAAGCATAGGCTTGCCTTTTTCATTTGGGAAAAAAAGAAGGGAAAAGAAAATAAAGAAAAACCTTTTTTAGAATGGCTTCAAGTTCATCTTTCTGCTTCTCGAGCTCTTCAATCTCCAATACCAGATCCTGCAACAGCATCAAAATTCATTCAAAAGTGAAAGAATTCCTTTAGAATTATGGATGTTTAATTATTTTCCAAAAAAATAGCATGTACATCCCGTAATTTAAATATTTAATCGTATCATCTAAAAATAATCAAAACTAGAGGGGAAAAATTAAACTCTTTCAAACGCTTCATTTTTATATGAAGATACTCAATACTTGGGTATGTCATCCACTGCCATGAGAAACTTCCTAGTTCCTATTCTACATCCTTTCGTATAGTTCTTTACTAGATCTACAACAAGATAAATCAATATTCTTTTGAATAGAATGTACCTTCTCAACTTGGTTAACTTCATGAGATTTAGTTACCCGAAAACCAAGTGCTTCTTCTTTTTGAGATCTAGTAGATAACAGCAATACAATTCAGTGGCATTATAAAAAATATACTGAAATACAGCATGTAGCTAAGGTCACATTTCCAAAAGTAGATGAGATTCCAAGCAAATGACACCATTGCAGCATGAGAAAATGAACTATATAATAAAGAAAAATCATGTCTATCTTAATGAGGAAGAGCTGAGTGTAGTGTCTGCGCTTAATACTCGATCAAGGCACAAATATCTGAGCATGCGCAACATAAACTAGCAAGAAGCACTTTAAGAAATTTGAAGTAACTGTTTCAGGTACCTGTTTTCTGAGATGCGATTTTTAGCTTTTGAGGTAGAATTGGAAAGAGACTCTAATAAAACTATAAGTTTATCAACCTGCAAACAATCCAAAAAATTCCCTTAAATCCAAACAATGGCAGTATCAAAAACAGAAAAATAGGCATCCATGGACTGTGAATCCAAAAATGGAAAGAAAAGAAAAGGGGAAGGAAAGGTAGATAGACAGATAGAGTGGTATAGTTTCGATGCTATATGGACATTAATAAATATCAAAACTTGGTGACTTGCTTCAGAATTTTTTCTTTTATGTTGAAGGTCTAGAGAGGCAAGGATATGGAGATTGAAGGCTCTGGGATCCCATAAAGAGAGATCAAAGAAACAAGAACTAATGAAGATATGTTGATTAGAGAGGAAGAACAAGATACAGGCTGCAGAGATCTTTGCACAAGACCTTTTCAGAATGAATTTCTGGAGAATCTCCATAGCTTAAGTATTTCTTCTTCAGCAAGAGTTCCTCCAATTTACAACATGTTTGAATTTGTAAAGCAGCTTCATTAAGATCCTGAAATGAAACATGATAGGTTTCAATACTTTATGCTATTTTAATTGAGTGTAAGATCTTAAATCCATCGAGTGGTTCTTAAAATCTCTTAGGACATCATGGAAGAAGCTCATTGCAGATATAAAACATTTGTGGCATTAATCACAAAACACATAATAGAAAGTCAGCTCATAAATAAGATTTTAACGCTTAATCTACCTTGATATTAAGAATAAAAGCATCACAACAAAGAAGCTTTAATGTTATAATTAGATTTTAAGCTTTATAGTCGTTAGCTCAAGCACACAACTACTCAGGAATATCCTATAGTTCCACCACCATAATGATCAAACCAAATCTACAATTATATATATGTGCGTTTTTATACCCAAGTGGACGCACAGATAGCTGAGCCCATTTTCATCAGGTTGTGAGAAATTTCAACAACTCACCTCTATTGCTATAATGGGTGTCTCTTTGGGTGATTTTATAGAATCCTCGTCAGGTTCTTTGTCCTTCATTTTGTCAATTTGTCCCTTTAAACTGCCGGCTTCATCATCTATTCTGAGATAGAACCATCACACAGAAGAAGACCAGAAAAAGATTAATAAATGCAGTCTTATCAATGTCAATGCAATGTCTGAGCAACCAGGAATAATAGATTAAATATTTGATTGACTATGACAGCCGTGTTTTAAGATGATATAAGGGGCCAAGCTCTTCTAGGAAGTTGAACGGTTTAATAATTGATTTACGTGTACAACAAAAGCATGCACAAGTCAATTTCTATGATGCTGCAGCTAAACAATAGCACATCTCAAGGTCAAACAAGCAGCAACGGAGATATGCTAGCAACAACCTCGTGAGATCAGCATTTATTTTCATTCAACGTCATGTGCTAATGAATAGCACATCTCAGGGTCAAACAAGCATCAATCAAGATATTCTTAGCAACAACCTCATGAGATCAGCATTTATTTTCAGCCCTGCAAGTGCACCTTGGACATTTTGAAGCAATTCTTCTCGCCTTGCCTGATCAAAAAAGGTAGTGGGGAAAGAAATGCATGTCATATATGTGTATAATCTCCTTCTCCACTATCTTCTAAAAGGCATATTTATGTTTGTAACTATAATTTTACAAAGCCAGAAGCTTAAGTTTGAGCCAATGTAACGAACAAATATCAATGTCATTACCAGCACTTCATCTTCATAGCCGTAAAAAACTTTTGCCATATACATTATACTAGATAATACAGCAGTAGCATCTTCCTTTCCGCCTGTAAGACAGAGCCTGTAGAAGTAATGGTTTAAGCAAGCTTCTCTCTTATTATTATTCAAGGGGAAAATGTATATGCTTACAATCATCTATTAACTTTCTCATTACTAAAGAATTATTTGGCCACAAAAATATCAATTATGATTACTTTTTTTTAATTGTGGATAGAAAGATAGAGAAAGATGAAAGTAGTGATGAGTTACCCGTATATCTCTGAAAGTAATGAAACCTCTTCTCCATTTGGTGCTTCAAGAATCTGCATATACAAAAGAGATAACCAACATTTAAGAATCATAAATTCCTGACATCTGTCATTAGAATCACACAGAACAGTTTGTAGGTTAGGAGTCATCACAACTGAACGAACTTTTTAAGTAACGTTGCATGCATACGGTTCCCCGTCCAACATGTGGTGGGATTAAATAAAACAAACGTACCACTTGAAACAATCTAACAGTGCTTTACATTTAGAAGCTAAGACACTACTAAACCCACAGGCCGCAGCCAATTATACCGCAACGTAAGCGAAAGTTTCGTGGTGACAATTGGGTAATGGCTGGCATCTGATACTAACCCTAAAATTCGACGCTACAGAATAAAATAACCGAGATTATCTATAAAACATACAAAAAAAACCACTAACTATTGTTCAACTCACCATTGATAATGTTATGCCCTCAAGAGCTTGACTAGAAAGAAAGACATCGCGAAAATTTCTGGGTTCACCTGTCATGCCGGGGTCAGCATAATAAACCTGCGTGCCAACGGTTTTACGAAGTGGATTACAAATAAGCAAACCGAAATTGTAAGAACTCGGTAGAGGTAAAAAGAGAGGTTTCAGCAAAGAAGTGAGATTAATAGGAGGCCATCCGTTAGAGCAAGAAAAAGCAATTGCAATTTGAAAGTGACGAAACAAAATTGGTTCACAAACCGGAGTCGGTCTCGTGGGTGAATCCTTGGATTCATCAGTAAAAAGAGGGTCTTCTGGATCATTTGCATTGAGCTCAGAGAAGCCGGCAAGTCTCTCGACTTCTTTAAGTGCAACCAGCCACCTTCTCAGCAGTTGAACCCTCTCTGCCCCCCGAGATGAAACCGAAACTTCTTCTAGTCGTTTTACAGTGAGCTTAAAGCTTTGCATATTCCGATTGCCCTGTTCGACAAAACCTCTCAAGCAATACACAAAAATCTCTGATATAACAAGAAAGAGATATGGGACACTGGTAGATTATAATTTTTATATATTTGGGTATTTATCTTAAATCGTTAGGTTAAGATACCATTATTTCTCCCACTCTAGAAATTAAATGAAAAGGGAGGAAAGGGGGTCGGAATGTACAATTCGCTCTTGGATGATTTTAGCTCCACCAGCAACGGCATTGCTAGCGTGGAGGACGACCGTATCAGCGTAGTTGCGGACAGTGCGAGAGAGGTTGCTTTGACCTCCTACCTCCACCGCTTTATTCACCGCCGATCTTACCCACGACATCCTCTCTCACCACGCTTTTCTTGTACGGTAATCTCCTTTCTTTGCGTCCGTAAACATACAGAAAAAAGCGAACGATCTCTTCCTTCCTTTAAAATATATGGACAGAAAATGGCGATGTAGAAACTGAGAATGCAAATGACAGAGAAGGAAAAATGAAAAGAAACTGCGAGCTGATCCTGGTCATGAATGATTACAGATTCTGGATAGGGTGGTAAACAAGAAGAGAGAAGGAATGGTACAAGGTGGAAGAGCAGAGATGACAAAATGGCGAAGGAAGAAGTCAAGCGGTTGCGCAACACGGTGAACGTTGATCCCCGCCAACAAGTTCGATTTATTTGCCTTCCGTTTCGCCTCTTATAGCATCTAGTTTGCCAATTCGACTCACCCTTGTTTTTTTATATTTTGCTGATGCGCCCCCGTACTTTTTGGCGCTGCAAAAAGCCGTCATGTCTGCTTGTTCGTTGTTAGTTATTACCGTTACTTGTCCTTGTTTTTGGTACAGATTTATGACTTGAGCGTTTTTTGGCAAGTGGACCCGCATTCCTTTTCACGGCCTTTTTTCGGGATGCTGGCCCATAAAAATTGGCCCAGATAAACTCGTTTATTGATTCTTACCATACTCTTGTTACCACTTTAATTTACTTTAACAAGCATAAAAGGGCTAAATATTATTTTAATGAATTTTTAATTAATTAAATTTTCCTATAGTTTTCTATAAATTTTTTTGTTAAAGGTATTCTTTGATTTATCAATGAAATAAATTTTATGATAAAAAAGACATCATTAAAAGTTAAAAATATAAAAATAAATTTATATCATTTGTTAACAATAACGATCCAATGAAAAAATTTGAAGACCAAATTAAAGACTTTATCCGAACTAATTGGAAAGAGTTTGAGACTGAATGATTAAGAATCATACTTATAATTCTCTAATAAAAAAATGACAATTATAATTTTTCCATGATAAAATAAAAATATAGAATTGAGTCAATAACTATGCTTCGAATATCAAATTTTTTTACATACTATTTATTATTAAACATCTCATATTTAAAGTTCAGGAGAACTTACTACACGGTCTTCAAGAAAATATTTAATTATCCAAAAACCCCAATACAAATTAGAAATATAAACATGTTTTCATTTTTTGTACTAAAACTTATGATTGTAAGCTTATCAGTTATTACTAGACTTTTTGGTATTTAATAAGTTTCTCCACGCCTCATAATAATTCCCTAAAGTTTATTATTGAAGGAGCTTGAAAACAATATTGTGAGCAACACGCGTACACACAATGGAGATAGAGACAGTTGCCTTGAGTGAGCAACCATGCTGTTATTCATTGATCATCTCGACGACAAGAGTACAAGGCTTACTTTGGTATATGTGAACGAAATTCTCTACAATCCTTTTGATTTGGTGATTGAGAAATGTTCTCTGATTCTTCCTACGCATGAACTAGCACGAATCAAGAATCAATGAAGATCAAAAAGAAGCCTAGAGCCTATTCCAAAGAATGAACTCCGAGTGCAAAGAGAGGTACATTTGGAACATCAATTATGGCGTCTAGATGGGTCACTTTGAGGAAACGTTTGGCATTTCTGTTGAAAACTTGGATGGCCTCACACCAACCGAGATCCTTGCGAGAGGGAGCTATGAACTAGTCAATATCTGACAATGGCATTCTCCAGTAGTTCCATGAATTGTAGTCTTCCTGCAAGGTTCCAAAAATTAAAAATCCATTTTTTGACTTGTGAAGTAAGGTGACGAAGTCATTCGTGTTCTTGTATGATCTCTCACCTGCTCTACCAAAGAAGTGGGGGGAAACATGTCGTTGACAAGGGTGTGTAATGATGTATAAGACTTCACATCGATCCGATGACTTATGGCAACTTCGCCCTGTCGGATTTCGTGGGACTTGCCGTTAATACGCAGGGACAACATATTTATAAGAAATGTCAGTACAGGATGCACACCTTGGGGTTAATGATAAATATTTTGCCTTTTGGAATTCCAATCTTCCTGTAACTAAGTTCATCTGTGTCTCTATTGCCAAATCCCGCATAGAATGGGTTGTAATCAACGGGGAAAAGTTTTTTTATGTCCTGCAAAAATCAGATCATGTGAAATGTAATGTTGGCAAAAGCAAGAATTTCCCAGTTAATCTGACACAGTTTTGTGTTCCCGTAATTACCTCAAGACAAGCGATCTTGAACTCATGAGGTGCTCTTCTTATGACTTCATCAGCAAAAGAATCCCAACCACAACATAACAGGTCAGACATGGATCAAAATCAATTCCACAGAAGAAGAAAAAAGCAGTACATAAACGTGCAAGTAATTCCTTATGGGGGGGAATGCCTGTCAGCAAGGACCAGGTAAGACATAGATCATTATACTGCATTGCTTGACGATAATGAATATGCAAGTCCGTATTTGCTAATGCTTTTCATAAATGGATGTGCAAAGTGTATTTTTCTAAAATTCATGTCATTGATCTTTCATACATATTTCACAATCATGATAGATATCGGGTTTGTTTCTTTTTTCCTTCTCTTTCCTACAATCTTATGCAGTTCATAGACATAGCATCAACGAATAAAAAAGTGCTAGGGCAGAAAGAGAGCTCCAACATTTTCATCACAGGGCTGAAAATTGACAATATATACCATATAGCAATATCCATTGCAATCTTAATCAGCTATACTAAAAGCACATCACTCCTCACCTTCTCGGTAAAGTGAGGGAAACAATCCATCAGGCGAAATAACCACAGGTCCATTTGGTAATGTTTTTCCATCCTGCAAGCAGACAAAATCAATCAGATAGTTCATAAAGGAATTATCTAGTCATTGAATCAAGATCCACATTAAGTGGTTGATAGTGATCACAGAAAGCGAGGCTAAAATACCTGTTTCAGGTTAAGCAAAAAGTTCCTGGTTAGATACGCTTGGACAATGGCTCGGGCACTCAGAAACAATAGTTGATATCCATTTTCCTGACACAAGCAGAATCTAATATTAGACATTAATCTTCCTGATATGCAATTAATGAAATAAGCATGAAATGCTGGGTGGTCATATAAGAAAACTAAGGATACTATTTGTAAGTTGTGTAACAGTTCAGTTGATGGCTACAAAAAGGAATCGACATGCTAGCATTCCACTCCACTGTGCTTTCTCATCAAGCACAGAAACAGCATTTGTATTGGCACAGAAGAGTGATTGTTACATCACTACAGAAACAGCATGCACTCGCAACCTGCAGTTAAACTCATCCTAGCAAATGTTGGATCTGGGAAGTAAAATCAAACTGTCCTTTTTCTCCCTAACAAAAAATAATTCTTCTACTCACCCAAGAAAAAACATACTCTCTTGTGAATCAAGGAAACAAAGTTCAGAGACAAACAAAGGCGGCAGCAACAAGCAGAAAACTTTTTGGTGGGGTTTGGGGTCTGAAGAAAGCAGAAATGTAATCTGCAGTTTGCACATCCACTTTAAAAGATACTCCTCAAAGAAAAATCCCTTTGGAGCTCTCTAGCCATTAAACTCATCAATTTTCGGCCTCCCATCAAACTCGAGCTCTATTAAATAAAATATTCAAATGAGCATATAGATAAATTATACATACTTTGATGGCAGAAAAAAGCCTTGCCACTCCAGATTGAGTCCAATCTTTACCAACCAAAGGCATGAACTGTCCTAAAACATCAGACCTGAAAGGACAACAAAATCGTTTTGATTATAATGATCCTCAAACAATACATCAGTGCTGCTTATAATTTTGTTTTACAAATGTCTATCTGGTTTTAACAGCAAACGAAATCATAAACATCCTTTTTTTTCCCATGACATACAGCAAAGAGATGTGTTAATCATCTAAGTTTTACGAGATTTGGATGGAAGATCTCCAAGAGAATGTTATATATTGCACAAACAAGCTAATGAACAATACTTTGCTTCATTAAAGCCACTTGGTCACCAGCTAAAGTCCAACAGCATGAATCATTATGAACATCAATGTCATTTAATTTTGAAAAGGATTTCTCATCCTCTACCTGACCAGCATATCGTTAGAGCATAAGAAGAAGACAAGAAGCTTTGCTTCAGAAATTTTAGAGTAATGAGAATAGAAGTTGTGACTGACCAACTACTAATTTACTATGACTGACCGTCATATAAACACACAATAAAGCTTTCTAGATCCTGAGGTAACAAAAGCTGCACCCCAGTTTTTGTTATAGTTTACCCTGAAACAACCTATATGACATCAAAATATAAATAACTTTGCAAGAGCATTCAACAAAAAAGATTTAATTATAAAATGAACATCTCAATAAATAGGGACCAAGAAAGGATCGAGAAGAGTAACAACGACGACACAACATCAATGTTAAAGTTTAATAACAAATTCGTTATAAGAAGCCTTACTTGGTAATAGTTCCATCAACATCTGAAATTACAATTCTTGCATTCCACTTCCATAAGTATATATGAGCATCAACCTGTTATGGAGTTAAAACGTCAAGCTAAAATAAAGAAAAAATCCAAATTTTTATGCATATGAGGATAATGATGGATACCAAACCTGTTGTTTTCCAAGCACCCTGGTAGAGAAACTGAAGGTTACTAAATTTTGACCTTCATTTAGATTCAAAGATGCTATTTGATCATTAGTGGGCACATTTGTCCTTAATAATTGCTTGCGAGGAGACCTGTGGCTTCCGGCTGTTGGAGTTGTCTCTCCAAGAGAATTATGCAAGCCAGACTCAGAGTCCACAAAAACCTCCTCATTGGATGAATTGCTACTAGTGTGCTCAATTGTTTTGACTTTTCGAAAAGGTATGGACCAAAGTCTCCATCTACGGCTGGAAGAAGCAGATCCATGATCATCATCCCCAGGTTTCAGTGCATCATCCTGCTCGACAGGAATTGTATCCTTGGGCTCGACAGGTAAATCTAAACCAAAGACAGCCATTCCAAGAACATAGGTAGCGGCCTTTTCCCATGGCAAGTACCTCTCGTTGATCTTTATAATGAGATTTTCATTCTTAATTATGGATGGGGCAGAAACTTTAAATTCATCTGCAGATATCCGATGCACTTCAAATGCTTTAGCAGCTGCAACCAAACCAATGCCCGCCTTAAGCTCATGGCCGCAAAGTGAGATCTCAAATCCTACAAATTACAAGACAAATGAAAATGATCAAGCATTATCTAAAATCGGCTGATAGTCATGGATCATAATCCAAGAATATCAAATTTGCAGCAAAGGCCTTACTCGAACCTGGATGATGTTGAACCTCTTCACTGGATACTTCTGTTTGAGGTTCGGCCACCTCACTTTTATAGCTATGATCTTCAGGCACAAATGTTCGTTGGATAACATCTAGCCCTTCAGTTGATTCTGACTTGCTTGCATGTTCATCATTTGATATAGCTATATCAGACACAGAATGTCTGCCTGAATCAGTTTCAACTTCCCCTGATCCCTCTTTCTCTGCATCTTGAAGTCTTAATTCTGAAGATCTGTGATCATCAGAAGATGCAGAAGCATCAGCAGGAGACAACTCACCATCACATTTAGACAGTGTCAGGCTCCCCTCTTCATTCTCAACAACAACTGGCCTTATTGTAATAGTATCCTCAGCTGAATTCTGATCCTCCAATGAGGAATCATTATCCAGTAAATCAGCATTCCCAGCCAGTTGAGAATGTTCTTGCAACTCCAGACAGCTTTTGAAAACATAATTCCTTCTGATACCAGATGCACTCTCCACTGAATCATTTCGTGCATGATGACCTTCTTCTTGACTTTGAAACCTTAAGGTTTCCTGTGCTTGATAATTACATACATCCTCTTCCTGGTGATCCTCCTGCTGGAGCTCAGAAATACTATCATCACCATTAGTGTCGTGATGGCTATTGGTTGGAACATCAGCTGCTGAAGCATCAACCTGGCTTATATAATCAGCAGCCCAGGCATTCTCGCCAGAAATAAATTCCCCATTGTCTTCACAAAACTCAGTCCCTTCACCTGGAACAAGATGAAATTGAGGAGTTTCTAACTGCAGAGCGTCTGCATTCTGCTCTGATTCAGAGATAGGAGCCGTCAATACATGACCATCCACACTAAACAATACCATTTCTGGATGAGAGTCATGTGAATCAACATAATTCTCTCCATCTAGGGTCTCATATGGATTTGCCTCATATTCCGACAACTCAATTGAACCTTCAAAAGAAGATTGCTCATCTTGGAAATCATAATATCTCCTACCACTATCGGATTCTGTTCTTTGAATTCGAGGCACATCAAAAGAATCATCTCCGTCTTTCAAAGCAAGCACCCTTGTATCAGAGATGCTGTGGGCAAATCTATGAGCATGAGTATTATTAATTTCCATACCACTGTTCTCCCGGGCAAATTCAGAGTTATTGGTGTCTTCAACAATTCCATTTGACTCCATTCCCTTGTCATCATCCACCTCCTTCACAAAATAAGCCTCCCCTGAATTATCAAGATACATGTGAAAGTTTGCTTCGACGCCATTAACATTTATACGCACAATTTTTTCAGCACCTTTGAGAACACCCTGAAATTTACCAAACCGAACATACCATGGCGTACTTCGGAATGTCCCATCTTGCTGCTGAACAACAATCACATCAACGGCTCCACCAAAGGGGTGAAAAGGGGTAGCAACTGAGTAAACGCCTTGACTAATCAGGCTTCCAACTTTGCCCACTACATTCATTTCGTCAGTTGTCAATGAACCTCTAAACTTTTGGCAGACCAGGTAAAGGGTGTTGAGGTTGAAGCGTCGCTTTCAATCGCGTCAATTTTAACAATGCGCATAAATTATTCTTCCAACCAACTTGACTCTGATTGTCTTAGTTTCTTGTTTTCCTTCCCGTGAAAATGGTTCTTGTTCATGAAAAGCTGCATAGCATGACATGAAGGGAGAAACACAGATTTAACCGGGGGGATGACCATTCGGGTAGTAAAATTGAACCAGGATTCCAGTAGACTGAAATAACAGTGCACACTCGAGTTACCCAGAAAGAGAGACGAAGGGAAGGGAAAAGGGAAACTTGAAACTCTGCAGTAAAAATAAATGTTGTGCTCAAGTTTCAAAACTTCGACTGTATCGCCTGACTTGAGAAAGTGAACGAAGCCAGGAAAGCCAACTTTATTGGATAATTACAACAAATTAATGTTCAGAAATAATTTTAAATGTGAAAGCTTGTCCAACGTAGATGGGGTGAATGGACATTGAAACAAAAACAATAAATTCATGACAGAAAAGCGCAGAGTTAGATGAATCAATTAAGGCGGTCACGTAAGACTTACAGATTCAGAGTTCCAATCCGGTAGCTCGAAAAATTGGCAGGGCGATTTTTCTTGGTCTTTCCTTCTTTGTTATGATGTTTCTTAAAACTCTCGGACTCCCTTTCGATGCCTGTAATTGTCCCCGGAGACTTCAAAGTTTGGATCTTCCCCGGAGGATTGGATAACAGGGCGAAACCCGAATCAAAATCAAAACTACCCTTCCTCGACTCAGCATTAAATAGGTATTCCCGGGCTAGAGACTTTCAATTACTTCATTTCCGCCTCAATATTACGGCAAGCAACGCATAAACTCCGAAGCGTGTGAGGGAGCGTTCGGTCATTTCAGAAGACATTTCATGCTGAGTCACCGGATGGCGCATATGGATGGAACGGAAACCCAATAACCTCGTTTTTCTTGAATGAAAAAAATACGGTTTATTATTAGAAGGTCTAAGCGAATATTCGTGATCATCATCTTGAGATGACTAGAATGCTCTAAATTATGCATTTTTTCCATTTTTTCGCATGGTTGGTTTTCTCATTCTTTCTTTATTTGTTTTCTAACCCTTGACCACGTGATCCATTGTTGATGGTTTTATGAGGGAGAAATGGAATAAATAACATTTGGAATCATCTAACGTGTGTCCCAGGTCATGGCTAAGGCCAGGTGACTTGGCAAATCTTTGCCCGATATCTGCAATGTGACAATGGTCTAGTTAGGTACCCATGCTCCATAGCAACAGACTCGCAAGGTAGCCAGGCTAAATATCAATGTATTGATTGACCGGTTAACGTTAACACGTGATGCGCCTTTGGACACGTTGTCGTGAGTTTTAGCAGTCACCGTTAGTTGAGTTGGTACTTGGTTGGTAGATTGTAAGTGAAATCGAACTAGCATCAAACCCAGCTCTTGAAGAGGGGACAAACACCAAGAGATGATGAACCCCATGAGTATCGTGGGTGCTGGGACCACAAGCTAAAGATTTTTTTTTTTGGGTGACATAAAAGAAGATTCAATTGCAGGTGGCATGCGAATATGAAATGTGATGTGAATTTTGCATTCCACTGGTCGTAGATAACATTACATCGTGACCTTAATTTGTAGATGGGATGTTCTTAGAACCAAAGTAGACCTTTGATGATCCATGCATGGAACACAGGTCAAGCAGAGTTGATGAAAAAACAGAGAATTAAGATTGTATAGTGTAATGGTATGATATCTTTTAAATGGGAGGTTACAAATTCGATTATGTAGTTGTAACCTTTTGCCGTTAGGGTTAAAAGGAAAAAACAGAGAGATGGTTCAAACTAGGCATGGGGACAAGCGGGGAAGTAATTGTTGCGTGTACTGAAAGCAATGGATTGTTTGTACTCTTTACATACTTGGCAGTCAAAGATTAACCGTAGAACCATACTTCGTACCCAGAAATCAATGGAGCAAGGTGCAATCTGGGCGACAATATTAATAATTCCGAAGAGAAGCGAGGGATCACAGGACAGAGATGCATTGGGCAACTATTGCATGACAGGGACCACCATCTCAACAGGGTCGCACATCACGGCCGCCGGGTGGTGACCATGCCCTCTCTCCTCTCCTATGTGCTTTTCGAGGTTGGCAGGTGACGTGGCAGCACTTGGGGCCCAACGTGCACGTGTTTCGCATGCACCTTGTTTTTCCCCCATATGCCCCGAACTGGATTTGTTTGGTAATCACATTCAAAACAAAGTTTGAAAAAATTGAGATAAAACTTTTGCACGTAATTACTTTATCTTTATGAAATCAATCTTTTAACGGACTTCTAAACACATAATCACAGGAATGACGACCACAAACTTGAAACTTGCGCTGTTATTGAACATTTGAATGACATATTTTATAATATCTACGTTATTTTTATTGTTCTTACTTTTTGAATAGTTTATTTTTTATTTCAACCATAATTTCTAAAATACTGCAAAAATGCACAAGAAGTCTTTGAATGTCGTAATTAGTGGGTTGTCATAGCATACAATTCATCTTATATTTTATTTGATTGGATGGAAATGGGAGAGAAATGGAATACATAAATATGGTTATATTTTAAACGGTTGTATAATATAGTTAATAATGGG
>JANTPZ010083510.1:0-44900 GCA_025593235.1 Vachellia pachyceras | reverse complement strand
CTAAACAAGTATATCCTATGATGAAGGAGCTAAATAACAAAGGTATGCTTCCTACGGGCTCAAAATGTCTGGAATAAATAGTGGTGATTTTTTTTTTTGGTGAGTGAAATATAAATTGAAGCATTTTACAGTAATCTAGTCAATTCTTTGTAAGTGAGAAAAAAGAAATAATATTTAAAAACAGGCCTATACAGGCCACAGGCCAGGCCAGGCTGATAACAGGCCCAGTCACAGGCCTAAAAAAAGGCCTGTACACAGGCTACAGGCTAGGCCAGGCCAGTCTCACATGAAACAGGCCAGGCCTGTTTGGGGTGGAGCCTGGCCTGGCCTGGCCTGTTCCCACCCCTTTGAAACAAAGCTTCACATATAAAACTTCACCAAAAAAGAAAAAAGCTTCACACATAAAAACAAGCTGGGAGAATACAGAATGGTATCATTACTCTACAGGCGCAGGTTAAAGAGCTTAGAAGCAGCACCTTTATCCAAGTACCATTTCAATTCCCCATCAACCGGAGAAACCATTTCAACAGGAAGCTTGTAACCTTTCTCATGATCTTCTAAAACAGAGTCTACTGTATCTGCCTTACCAGCCCCCGAGACCACAATTGCTATGTGGGAAGAAGAATTAATCACAGGAAACGTGAAAGTGATTCTCTCTGGCTGTGGAATTGGTGGGTCCCTCAGGAAGGAAACCCATTTCTCATTTTCCTGCACAAGACGATGACATGAGAACAGAGATGCCACGTGGCCATCTGGACCCATATCAAGCAGCATCAAGTCAAATTTTGGAAGCCCAGTGGATGTTGAAGCTATCACTTTGCTCTCAACCAAGCTTCTCACTGTTTTCTCGTAAGTTTCTGCTGCTTTATGAGCTGGTTAGTTTTCATCAATGCCATGTATATTGGATTCAGGAATTTGCACCTCCCCACCAACAACATTCAAAGCCAAATCAGAGACATGCAGTCATATAATATATAACTGATACACATGAATTTTATCAGTAGCAACACGTATGTGTGTGTATACCTTGGTGAGAAATCTATCGTGAACGAGTTTCCAGTTACTTTCCAGGTGATTCTTTGGTACGACTCGTTCATCCAATAAAAAGACATGCCACTTGGACCAATCTATAGAACCAATACATATATCTTCAGCTAATTTCTTGAGAATCCAAACTCACGAAAAAGATGTTGGAATAATTCAATAATGGGCCACATATTTCACTTATACGTGGGTATCATTATTTCTTATCCTTACCCAAATACAAAGTGATCTACTAAGGTTTAAGGAATTAAGTGGGTTCAATTAGGTGTCATGGACTAATATATACTGAGGCCCGACTTGCTGGCCCGTATTCATTGATGGGTTGAATACTGGGTCCCCCTACAAATACAGGGCTATGATCCCTAGGTTAGCTAAGGGTAATCATAATCGTCTTGCTCCCCCATTAGCAGGTGATTCTCTTTGGTCCTTAGTGATAACCTGGTTGATTTAGCTCTTCCTTCATACGCATCCCTTCCATCAAATACAATCACGGATTTAGGTACGCTTCCACAATGCTTTAAATTATTTCATTGAACTCGTATGCCTGTTAAATTCCCATCAAAAGAATTATCAGATTTTCTCAAAACAACACAAGTTAAAGTATATAATAAGTTGAGAGTGAGTCTTGGTCCAAAAGAAGCTCACCTGAGGTACTTGACAGAGGAACCACCAGACAAAGCGACAACGAATGCCCTCTCTCTTCTGTAAATTTCTTAGAGGGTTCGGATATGTCATGGGCCAAAGTCACAGCAAGATGTTCCTTGGAGAATACTTCCAGCTCTTGAAGCTCTGTTTCGAGGCCTTAACTATGCCAAAAAATCTCTTGGTGTTAACTTCAATCCGAGAAATCCTTTTGTGCCTGAGTCTGCAAGAGCGATTTCGCCTGCGGCAAAAACGACGTTGTTGAGGAAAGAGACAGTGAGTTTGGTGGAAACAATGAGCTGCTCTGTGTTTGTAGGGTGCAGGAAGGAGAGAAAACTGCTACAGAATAGGCCATTCTTAAGGGTATTGAATTGAAATAGTGAGTTTCAGTTTGTGATTTCATCAGCCCTATGTATTTATGTCAAAATGGTTTTTATTCTTTCCTGATTGTTAGAAGCAAAGCACAAACCTTGTATCAAAAAAGAGGCAAAGCACAAACCTTTATCATGGAAAACGAAATTATATATAAAAAGAAAAGGCAAAGCTCAAAGAGTGGATCCTTTCACTAGCAATGGAAGCAAGATGCATTTGTACGTAAACGTGAACTAAAAATGCGTTTAGTTTAATTATATTTGTTAAAGGCAAAAGTTTAGGGAAGAATGACCTGACCTTTCTGTAACTATTTATTTTACTGGACGACACACTCTTATTAGTGGATTTTGAAAAGCAATCTAGAAAGTTATTAAACAATGGCCAGGAATCCTACTGACTCATTAAAACGTGGTTTACACTAAATCCGGCCAATAAGAGCGAGTTGTAATTTACTTGTAATTCCTGAAAAATTGAGGGAAGCATTCATCTACAGTGAGTTATGAAAGCGAAAAAAGAGTCTGAATGAAAAATTCTTGAAGACGCGGATATGTAACTGTAAGTAACATGTACGTTATGCTCTTGTGTCTCTCCAATGCCGTCCCTTGTACTCATAGAAAGGAATGGAGACAATCAGAATGCGACGCAGGTACGCATACGTAGTAAATCGAAACGATATGGGACACATGTTCACTCAAAAAAAAAAAAAAGAATTAGTACCGAAGAACTATACGTTAATAATCAAACTGTGAAGTCAATGAATGATCTCTAGCCTGTTACCATGGGAGTTCTCGTGTAGGTGAGCAGTCGCAATTTTGATCATGTTTGTAATATTTTTTTACTAAGTATCTTTGTATTCAAAGTAATTATATTCGATGTACTATTGCCTATCGAATAAAATGTGGTGCCTTTTCTAGTAGGAATTTAAAACTTGTTTGATTGTGAGGGTATCCAAGTCTTGTTGGTATCGTGCTTATACTCTCAACTACATCTGCTTCTTTGATTATTTAAAAGAAAACAGATTAAGGTGAGAAGCTGATGCCGTTTATCAGCAGAACGATCCAAGAAGCAGCAGGAGCAATGTTGTCAACGGGAAGCTCCATAAGTTTAAGATGACCTTTGGGAAGTCTTCACTTCATCGTCCTGGAATAGATAATCAGGGTGGCCTTCTGATGAGCCCATATTCATCAGAAGCGTCGGATTGAATTTCGGAAAAGGCCAAAAAAAAATAATTATCAAACCTTGCAACTAATGAAAACGTTAAGCAAAAACACTTCGACAAAATAGGAATTGCACGAAATACGCTAATGTTTTATTGAGAAGGCAGTGCGTGTATGTGTGGCAACTGCCAAGTCACAAAGCAACCAACAGTAATTCATAATTAGAAGCAAAACAAAAACAGAACATTTGATTGATCCGCGAGGACAGACGACGACGACGACGATTTATTTCTGAAAAGCCGCAGAAGAAATTGATCCAACGAGATCGAAGAAGAGATATTAATTAATAAGGGCGTTTCTCGATACGTAGTTCTTCCTTGAAGAGCCTCGAAGCAGCATCTTTATCCAGATACCACCTCATGTTTCCTTCTGGTGAGATTCTTTTAGCAGGCCACAAACGTTGAGGAGCTTGTGGATCAATTTCATCCATGAGAGAATAATAAACTGCATTTGCATTATTAGAACCAGACACCACCATTGATATGTTTGAACTGGAATTTATCACCGGCAGGGTCAAAGTCAACCTCGTCTCGTCCCCGTGCTTGACGTGAGTCACCCATCTCTCTTCCTCCGCCAGAACCGGATGATCCGGAATCAGAGAACCCACCCGCCCGTCTCCACCTATGTCCAGCAACATCAGGTCGAACTTAGGAATCCCTCTCACGGATCTTGCTATCTCGTTTCCGGCAACCATGTCTTGGAGGATCTTCTCGTAGCGTTCCGCTGCTTCTTGCTTAGCTGTTAGCTCATAGTCGATGGTAACCACATTTAAATTCCCAGTTCGTGCCACCTGAAGAATAATAACAATAATAATGAGTATGTTAACGTCAGGTTCAGGAACTAAATCAAAGTTTGATACGTACCATGTTGAGGAACTCGTCATAAACGAGCTTGTGGAGAAGTTCGTTGGGAAGGAGTCGCCTTTTTAGCTGATACCCAGGAACGATCACCTCCTCTTCCACCCAAAAGAACTTCCATTTCGACCAATCTATTGTTTTAATGTTGTCGGGAGGGCTCACCAAATTCCTGAAAATCCGTAATGTATATACACATCGATGCATATATGCACGTCAAGACTGTATTCATCGGAGGTTGTTTAATTGATAGAATGCAATTGAAAGCACATGACGGACCTGAGGAATCTGATGGAAGAGGTATCGGCGAGAGCAACAGAGAAGTATCCTTTCTGGTCGATGTATTGTTGAGAGAGCTCAATCACATCATGAGCCAGAGAGTTAAGAAGATGCTCGTCGGAGAAGACCTCGACGTTCTTAGTGTAGAGCTCCTTCTCCTCATCTCTCTGCAATGCCTTCACCGAGCCAACCAATCTCCTATTGGATTTCAGGGGTTGGTATCGGAACTTCCTTGTTACTTGGTGGAGTGGCAGCTTCAAAGACGACGTCGTTTGGGACACTGAGCAAGACCTTTGTACACACAGGGGCTTGTTTGCGGTCTGTGGGACGCACAGTGAAGAAGAAGCCAGGAAAGCAGATGACAAGGCCATTTCTCTCTCAAGAGTACGTTGAATGGGCTAATTAGCACCGGTTTGGTTTTAGCTCTGAGTGGCTTCTCATCAGAATGTGATCGACCCCTATTTATATTCTCATTATGATATTCTTTTCTCGATCTCAGAAGCAAGTTAAAAGCCGTCAAGCAAAGCACACATTTGAAATCTTCGATTCTTTTGTCACTTACACAAGCAACTTGATATGTTTTTAAAGTTGACGCATGCTGCTTTAGTTCAATTCTTCAGACATTGGCTAAGAGAATACCTCTGTCGACTTGGCTTTTTTCAACTTGAAGCTTTATTCAGCCTCCTTAAATTTTGAAACTCTCTTATGATTTAATTTTGTTCATGAACCGTCTCCAAATACAATTATACAAGCTACTGAAATTTGAGGGGGAAAAAAGGTTTTACCGGTGGACTATGGCCTCCTATTTTACACCAAGTTTGAGACAAAGTATTATATTCTTTTACGCAGTGAGACACTGTTCCTTTCATACTTTCATACATTGCTTATAAATGTTAGGATTAATGTTTGATAATGACAAGATCTTTTATTGATTTATATGTTATATATCGACAGACATTGATTATTTACTAAACATCTACAACCGTGCAAAAGTGAACCGAGAGTACTGTTCATTATTCATGAACTCTTTGTAATAGTTGTAATGCCCCATTCAGAATTGATTTTGATGGAATTGGAGGAGGAACTGAAAGAGAGATTAAAAGTGTGTTTGGTATGAATATGAAAGTACGATACAAAATACTAAAATACCCTTAACACAAAAAAAATCTCTTTGCCTACCTCTGTCATCATCATTGTTGCCGCCCACCTCTGAAGTATGTCACTCGCCTCTGCCGTCATCGCCCACCTCCTTCTCCGTCGCCGTCGTAAATCCCTCCTCGTCATTTGATTCACTTGCAGATCGCTCCCTCATCGCCCATCGTTGTTGTCGTTTGGTTCACTTGCAAATCGCTCCTCATCATGTGGCCATTGCATATCACTAGCTCTATCACCCACCTTCATCACAGATCGCCTACCTTCGTCACCGTCGCAGATCGAAGAACGCCGTTCCATACTTCACCGGAGAAGAAGGAGATCGCCCACCTCCGTCGCCACTTTCATCGACCACCTCACCCGCTAGCAAGCCGTCATCCACATCCGTAGTGCCAGATTGAAGAGCAGATGGAGGAGGGGGAAGGGCAAAATGGTCAAAAGCCATTTTCATGGAACTGGAACTGGGTTCTCATGGGAGAGGTTGGAACCCAGTTCCAACATTTTTGGGTTCCATGGAATCCACTTCCATGATACCAAACATACTAATTTTTGGGTTCCACCCCAAATTCCATCCAACCAAATGGAGCATAAAGCGGGCCAGCAAAAAAATTGTAATAGCAGTAAAGTGGGATTCGTTGCGCTTTAATTTCCTGATTTATGAAATATAAAAATCTGTTGCATGCTGAAACACGTTGGAAGGGGGGAATCTATTATAAATAAAATAAAATATAAAATTAAAGTGACGTGAATCTTTTAAACCTTACAAGTGTGCTCGAGCATTATATATGTAAAATAAAGCAGAAAATACAATTCACATGGCATAATAGTACATATGTCATGATAGCTAGATTGGACCGATTGCCGTGAGTTTGTGAGATTGAAGCTATTGTATCAATATCAACATATGAAATTAAGACAAAAAATCAAAGAGGTGTAGTGATCAGCTTATTTTTTATGTACAAGTCAGTAGTATTTTTTTTTTTTTGCTTTTTTTTATCGTTTTAAGGAATAAAAAAATCGGATTTAGTGAAATACCTCCTCCGAGACAAATCAAACAATCACCACATGAGAAAGAAAAAGGAAATTCGGTTGGATTATTGCAGCTGGTAACTCGGAGACAGAGAGGTAGATTAGATTGTATTAGGTGGGTTGCTTTGCTTTAACCTTCAAAAATGTCGGCGGAGGATTTGAGAGGAAAAGGTCAGAAATGCGTTTGGATTTGAACGACATCTGAGCGCGGTGTTTAAATTTTGAAAGCTTTTAGTCCGCACCTTGTAGAGGCTCGTTTTAGACCGCACATAAGATATACGATCTAAAAAGAGCCTTTGATGTGCGGTTTAAAAGATTGCTCTTTTAAATCGTACCTACCAAATGCAATTTAAAATAGATTATTTTTACATTGCATTTAATAGGTATGACATAAATGATTTAAAATTTTTATTTTATTTACAAAATTGTCACCACTGATATATTTTTTAAATATTATTATCTAAATACGGACGCATTTTTTACTAGTGAATGTCAAGAATAAAAGCTGAAAATATATTAATTCACAAGAAACATACACAAGCTAAAGGAATGCTAGTTTTCCTCATCAAACCCATATTTTGCTTAATAGGTAATGGCTGATCAAGGATACAAAAGTTTCTCTCCATCATGTGTGAGATTTTAGATAAATGATCAACCAGCTAGGAGAAGATTTTCTCTATGCAGGTCGGTTAAACAAATTTTGCCGGCATCTGTACTCTGCGCATGGACAAGTAATGTTGGCCTTTTAAAGAGATAATTGCTGTTGCAAAACCTAGTGATCATACTAATGGTTTTTAGTACAAAGAGTGTGAAGATTTATGTGTTTACATCCTTTAGACCAACAAAGATTGATCCCATATCATGAAACCTATATATATATATATACACATATATAATAGTTCAAAAATAGCTAGCTGCAGGGACAATCAAACTTACAACAACTCTAGCCACAGATCTACTAGTTCATTATCTCTCACAGCTCCCACATCCGTTGTTGCCATTATCATAACATAATGTTCTAAAATTATCACTCATATTTTTCAAAATTATAAATCTATATTGTTTTAACAATTTGCAACTTTCAAAGTCAAAAGAACGATAACTTCATTTGAGCAAACTCATTGTTATATACCACTGGGCACCAGAGTGCAGTGATTAAGGCAACTGTCACTTCCCAGGGGTCGAGTGTTCAATCGCTGGAGCTGCGCTCGAGGGGAGGGGATAACCCACCCTTGGTGTAAAGCATTTTACAGAGGTGTGCCTTGCTCGTCATCCCCGCTCCGGATTAGCTGGTTGGTTGCCCCGGGTTACCTGGTCCGTTGAAGAAGGTCAGGGACTCAGGAAAAGGTGCCGGATATATACCGGGGGGAGTTCATGGGGGCCAAAGGCCCAAAAATGCCTGAAGTTCACCAAAAAAAAACTCATTGTTATATTTTAATTATAGCTCATTTTACCCAAATTTACTAAAATATGCCCGCAGCTCTTGTATGTAACTCCCAAAAATGTTACAGTAGCCCTTCCAATTAAGTAACTTGCATGCTTAGACCAGTCCATTGGATAACACTTACGATCCTTACGTGAATTATTTGAACAGGCGACGACTAAGACAGATCGATGTGAACTGTGTTAATTGTACTTGTTATAAGTGTGAATCGGGGCTTAATAAGAAAAAGCAAAACGAAATATTTTAAAGAAAAAACACAAACTTTCTGTATTGATTGTGTGTATTATTCAGTGTAAAACGCCTTCAATCCGTTCGTACCTTTAGTGGGTGTAGAAAATGATCTTTATAGATCGATATATGTAAAAAAAATCGGTCTAAAATAAATGCGATTTCTATACTGGTTATTGGCTAACGCACCAAGCTTTTCTTAACCTTTTCGGAACCGGTCGAATGCAACCTGGTGTGAAAAGCTTTTCTTATGTATGATGCAAAAAAACCTATTTTTTTAAAGAAGACTTTTTGCAGTAGTGTCGATTGAGAAGGCAGCCATGTGTCATGTGTGCCAAGTCACAAAGCAAAGCATCGTATTCATATTGAGCAAAACAAAAACAGAACATTTGATGGAACTGCAAGGACAAACGACGACGGCAATTTATTTCTCAAAAGCCGCCGATCAACAATGGTTCAAGGAGCACGAAGAAGGAGATATTAGTAAGGGCGTTTCTCGATACGTAGTTCTTCCTTGAAGAGCCTGGAAGCAGCATCTTTATCCAAATACCACTTCATGTTTCCTTCTGGAGAGATTCTTTTAGCAGGCCACAGACGATGAGGAGCTTGTGGATCGGTTTCGTCCATGAGAGAATAATAAACTGCATTTGCATTATTAGAACCAGACACCACCATCGATATGTTTGAACTCGAGTTTATCACCGGCAGGGTCAAAGTCAACCTCGTCTCGTTCCCGTACTTGACGTGAGTCACCCATCTTTCATCTTCCCCCAGAACCGGATGATCCGGAATCAGAGAACCCACCCGCCCGTCTCCACCAATGCCCAGCAACATCATGTCGAACTTAGGGAGGCCTCTGATGGATCTCGCTATATAGTTTCCGGCAACCATGTCTTGGAGGATCTTCTCGTAACGTTCCGCTGCTTCTTGCCTCGCTGTTAGTTCGTAGTCGATAGTAACCACATTTAAATCCCCAGTTCGTGCCACCTGGAAAAAATAACAACAACAACAACAACAATGTGTACGGAGATTAACGTCAGGTTCAGGAAACAAATCAAAGTCTGATACGTACCATGTTGAGAAACTCATCGTAAACGAGCTTGTGGAGTAGCTCGTTGGGAAGAAGTCGCCTCTTTAGCTGATATCCAGGCACGATCACTTCCTCTTCCACCCAGAAGAACTGCCATTTCGACCAATCTATTGTTTTGATGTTGTCAGGGCTCACCAACTTCCTGAAAATCCGAACCATATACATGTCAGAACTTCATTCATCGGAGGTTGTTCTATTGATTATATTGCAATTTAAAGCATCACTGACCTCAGGAATCTGATAGAAGAAGTATCGGCGAGAGCAACAGAGAAGTATCCTTTCTGGTCGATGTATTGTTTGGAGAGCTCAATCACATCATGAGCCAGAGAGTCAAGAAGGTGTTCTTTCGTGAACACTTCGACGTTCTTGGTATAGAGCAGCCTCTCCTCATCTTTCTGTAATGCCTTCATTGTGCCAACCGATCTCCTATTGGATTTCAGGGGTTGCTGGTATTGGAACTTCCCTGTTGCTTGGTGGGGTGGCAGCACCAACGACGACGTCGTTTGGGACATTGAGTGGGGCCTTTGGACATACAAGGGCCTGTTTGGGGTTTGGAGGACGCATAAGGAAGAAGAAGCGAGGGAAACAGAGGACAAGGCCATTTCTCTCTCACGAGTACGTTGAATGAGCTAATTAACACTGATTGCGTTTTAGCTCTGAGGAGTAGTTTAATTCTCTTCAGAATGTGACCCCTATTTATATCTCAATATTGTATTCTTTTCTCGTTCTCAGAGGCAAAGGCCGTTAAGTAAAGCATACACGCAATTTTTTTGGATTCTCTGGCCAGCTACCACAAGCAACTTTGATATGTTTTTCAAGTTGATGCATGCTGCTTTAATTTAATTCACATCTTTAAGCACATAGACTAAGAGAAGACTATCTCCTCCATGCTAATTAAGCATTTAATACTTTTTAGGGAGGGAAAGTTAATCAAACCTGAACCTTTTAGATTTGATTTAGACTGTTTATATTTAATTTTTTAAAAAATTGTGATTTTTAAATAAAAATATTTTTAAAAAAACCAATAGTTAAGATATTGTTTTCATTTTAGATTTTATATTTACTAGAATCGTTTTTTTTAAATTAAATATGAAGCATCCATATTATATCTGGAAAATCCATATCTAATTAGCTTTGTATACTAACCAAAGTGCCTAGTAGGGTAACTGAGATTCTGAGATCAATGGAACTTTGCTTTTAAGTATCATGATTTTTTTTGTAGTAATAATAATAATAATGTCCTTTTGTAAAATTATATATATTTTTGATAAAATGATCAAAATCATATTAGGGATAAACTGGGTTACATCAAGTATTTAACGCAATTGCATTTTCAAGATTCAAATTTCAAGCCTGTGAATGAAGTCATAAACTGATACAGCCCTCTATTGAAGTGAGATTTCTTGTAGAGACTTTGGTTTTTTATAAAAAATAAAATAAAAATGGGCTGCAACACATTGGAAGGAAACAAATCTTCTATAAAGTAAAAAAATGTAACATGGACAGTAGTAAAAGTAACGCGAATATATTTTTTCTTTATAAAAGTACTTGAGTAATGTGTACTAAATACAGCAGAAAATCCAATTGAAACGGTATAATAGTATAATTGTCCTCATAAATTAGATTGGGCTTGAGATTGGAGCATCGATATTCAATATCATTCAGTAATATAAAATATTAAAAATGCAATGGGTTCGGTGAACCACTTTTTGGATCTGGATGGTGTATTTAGGGTTTGTTTGGAAGCTATTCTCAGAAATTATGTTTAGTTATAAAATATAGGTTTTATCTAAACACAAAATTTTTTTATAAAAGTTATTTTGGTTACAAAACTTCATTTTAAAACATATATTATATCTTTCCTACTTTTTCCTCTTTCATACTTTTTTCCTTATTTCTATTTCCTATTTCTTACTTTTTTCCTTCTTTCTTTTTTCTCTTTCCTACTTTTCTTTTTTGTTTCTTCTTTTCTATTATTTCTTTCTTCTCTTTCATCTTTCCTACTTTTCATTCTTTTTCTTTTTTCTTTCCTACCTATTTTTTGCCTTGAAATCTGTAAAAGCTAATAACCTTCCAAACATAAATCACTTTTCAAAACTTAGGTTTTGCTTCAAAATCTGTAAAATCTATTTTTCAAAATCTCTTCTCAAAAATTTAGATTTTACCAGTATTTTTAAAATACTTCCAAACAAGCCAGCGAACTCGATCGGGATATATATATTCATGACGGCAGTCAATCTACAAAACTAAAATCTACTTGCGCATCTAAATTTGATAAAAATGACATTAAAAAATTTCTTCAAGCAATAATTCAAATTATGACAGGTACTTTATATCGTGGCGGAAAAAAAAAAGTAAATTATATTTATCGTAGAACTTATCTTTAATATTTTTTCACTGACATGTTTGCCATAAATTGTCAATGTGGAACGATTGAGATAAGATGAAATGGAATGAACTGTTTCATCGTTTTGAGAGTTTTATTGGAAAAAGGAAATTATTCTCATCATACGTATTATATATATAAAGCAAAACAAAGCATGTGTAGTTTATTCATTGAAGTCATGGAAGCAAGTATAATATCTTGAATATATTGGACAAAAAAATCTTGAATTATATTCGAGAATGTGTGTGTATATATGTGTTCTCCCAAACAATGACGCAATTGTGAAGTCCCTGTTCCATTTCATCTCCGTTACAAGGAGACTATCAAACACTACTCTGCAAGACTACCAACCACTGTTATATATGGTTGATATTCGGGTCCTGTTTCTCTCAGAATCATCTTTCTCCTTTTTTAAAAAGCAAATATTTACCCTTAAAACAAAAAAATAATAGATGGCCCAGATTTTATGTTTTTATAAAACTAGTTCATCCATTATTTGATCTAATTGTGAATATATGCTACTGAGAAGGAAAGGAGAAAGATGCTTCTGAGAAAATCTGCTTCCTTGATATTCTAGCTGAATTACTACTTTCAGTTTTTAATATATGCCCAATTGATTTTTTTTCAAGATTAAGAAAGTTAGATAAAATAATATATTATTTATTATCATTTTTTAAATTAATTCATCTAACTTACAAACTAATATAATCTAAAGATACATATAAATATTTTAAAATTATAAATTTAAGTAATTTATTCAACTTTTTTAGTCTACGAAAAAAGTTCAACTAGGGCTTACATTAAAGATCAATGTTATGACTGTGTTTGGCAAATCACTATCCACATGAATTGCAGTTATTACAAATATAAGAAATAACTGCTACTACGTTTTATTTCTTGGCAGTGCCTTGTACATTATTGAGGTAACTGTCATCGCTATTCCAAGGATAATGTGAACCCAAATCGCTTTAACGTACTAAATGCGAATTACTATATAACAGTAATGACACAGCAAGATAACAAGTTCTTATTTGAGAAGCTACTTTGTGGCGCTGCGAGGTAATGGTATGACGACACAGACGCAATACCAACATTCACACCGAATGCAAAAAAAAAAAAAAAAAAGCAGAACATTTCATCATCCACCACCTGCGACGACAGGCGATGGCGTACATTCTTTAACTTCAACTTCTCAGAAGCACATATATTTAATTATCAAGTGATTGAGAGCGTTTGTCGATATGGATTTCTTCCTTGAAGAGCTTAGAAGCAGCAGCTTTATCTAGATACCACACCAGTTCACCTTCATCAGGTGAGATGAGCTTAGCTGGAAGCTTCCGAGGAGGAGCTTGTGGATCGTCTTTGAGAGCAGAATAAACTGCATCAGCATTAGCAGAACCAGCCACCACCATTGCTATGTTCGAACTTGAATTGATCACTGGCAGAGTGAAAGTCACTCGCGTGGCGTCCTTGTCCTTCTCTTCCACAGAAGCCACCCATTTCTCTTTCTCATCCAGAACTGAGTGATCCGGCAACAGAGAAGCCACGCGCCCATTTGGTTCCACACCCAGCAGCACCAGGTCGAATTTAGGAAGCTGGTTCTTGGTTGATTTTGCTATCTCGTTCTTCGAAACCCAGATTTCCAACGTCTTCTGGTAACGTTCAGCTGCCTCTTCCTTATCTGATAGGTCGTAGTCCATGGTATAAACATTCAAAGTCCCACGTGTTCGTGATACCTTAACAGTAATTATCAGCACATAAGTTAGGTGTATATACGTGTTCTGATATATGTTTCAAGCATTATTATGTTGGAGTGACTGAATGAAAGAAAGTTGACACATAGAACGTACCATGGTGAGAAATTCATCGTAAGCGAGTTTGTGGTTAATCTTTGCGATGAGTCGGTCGTTGGGTTCAAGTCGCTTTTTTAATTGATCCCCTGGCACAAACACTTCTTCTTCCACCCAGAAGAACTTCCACTTGGACCAGTCTATAGTATTCACGTATGGAGGTTCCGCCAACTTCCTGAAAATCCGAACCACACACACCCACACACACACAAATCGTCATCATCCATATATCGTATCAAACAACTGGTAACTGATTGTTGCAGTTATAAGATGGAAAAAAAAGAGCGGTGACCTGAGGAATTTGATAGAAGAGGTATCGGAGAGAGCAACGGAGAAGGATCCTTTGTCTTTGATGACTTTTTGGGAGAGTTCAAAGATATCATGAGCCAAAGACTCGAGAAGATGATCCTCCGAGAATATTTCAACATTCTTAAAGCTCTTGTCCTCCTTCTTAATTGCCTTCACCACTGTGCCAAACGATCTCCTATTGGATTTCAGTGGTTGGTATTGAAACTTCTGCGATGCTTTGGGTGGCATCAAGGACGTCGTTTGGGACACTGATGAGAGTGGCTTTGGGAAACTCAAGGGCCTAGCTTGTGTTTGAGGGACGCATGAAGAAGTGAGGAAAACAGAAGAGGACAAAGCCATATTTCTCAGGATGTGCAATGAAATCAATGAACACTTGTGTGTTTCAGTTCGAGTAGTTTCTCATCACAATGCCACCCGTATTATATTGCAACTTTTATATTCTTTAATGGGTCTAAGAAGCAAAGGCACAGCACATTCAGATGTTGGATTCTTTTACTAATACCACAAGCAACTTGATATACGCGTTCTTTGATATGCTTTAATGAGACAAAATCTAAGAGTTATACCCCACCTTAGTTTTTTTTAAAAAGAAGAAGAAGCCAATACTACCTCGCTCGAGCTGCTTGAATTTTTGGAAGCGCGAAAAGCTAAATAAATTATTTTATTATATATATATATATATTATGAAATACTCATGTTTATCATTAAATTTTATTAAATTAGGCAGATTAGGTTGAAGAGAATGATAAATGTGTAAGTTAATTAATTTTCTTAATATCTGATTTTGGATTTGATGGATCAAAATAAAAGACTAAAGTATACTTTTAATCCTTTATGTTTACGTCAGGTTTCACTTTAGTCCTTTAAGTTTAAAAAGTGCACTTTTAGTCCCTCAAACTCAACGCCGTTAGTTTCACTTTAACGGAAATTGCTGACTCATCAAATTAATGTTATTATTTTAAATCTTTTTTATTTTACACAATTTAAAATACTAAATTTATTATATTATTAAATTAAAATTAAAATGTGAGCATGCTTTGTTAATATTTTATTGCACATTCATTAATTAAATTTGATGAGTCAGCAATTTCTGTTAAAAGAAACTAACAGCGTTAAGTTTGAGGAACTAAAAGTGCACTTTTTAAATTTAAAGGACTAAATTGAAACCTGACGTAAACATAAAGGACTAAAAGTATACTTTAGCCTTAAATATAAAATAAAACCTTTTAAATTACAAATGTAAAATGTAGAGTTGTAACGGTAAGAATGATCAAATTGTAAATCAGCTCTCGTTTTACACCAACTCTATTATATAATCCTCGATTATTATTCTAGAAGAACAGTAACACTTTAATTATACTGCACTTGATATAAAAGAAAATAATATTAAAATTGGATATCACATTATTTTTTATCACACGCGTTGAGAAATCTGACTCTAGTATTGTTAAACAATTTTAAATTAAGAGTTTGTTTGGAAATTCATTTCAAAATAGCTTTTACGAAGTTCGAGATAAATTTAGGTTTTTGATAATAAATTTTGGAAGAATAATTTTTACAAATTCCAAGACAAAAATTAGGTTTTGAAATGTGATTGTGTTTGAGAACTTATTAGTTTTTACGGAGTTTGGATCAAAAAGTAAGTAGACAAGGTGAATGAAAAAGTAAGAAAAATGAGGAAAGAAAAAATTTATTACGAGAAAGAGTGTGATTTGATAAGATAATAACTTTTTTAAAACTTATGTTTTAAAAAAATATAAATACTTAAACACAAACTTGATTTTATGATAGCTTTGGGGAAAAATTTAGATTTTACCACAAAACATATATTTAAGTGGGAGTCAGACGGGTCTTAAATTGCAAATTTGTATAGACAAAAAGTTAAGCTGTTTTTATATTTTCATAAACTTATACAATTAAATTAACTCAAAACTTATAAATATAAACATATAATCTACTTTACATGAATATTTTTCAAAGTAAAAATAAAAAATTAACAAAAAAATAGAAATCAATGGATGGAGTTCTTTTATTAAAACACACATATTTATTAAAAAAAACACACGCATATATAAGAACCGTAGTGAAAATAAAAAATAAATTACAGGGTAAATACATAAATAAAATATCTATACATTCTGAAATTCGGTGGGAAACCCTAATTAGAAATTCCCCCTATATATATTCAGAACCTTCAGCCGCGCAGAAACCCTATCTAACAGAGGGAGGACGAACGGAGGAAATCGGCCGAAATGCAGATCTTCGTGAAAACCCTTACCGGCAAGACCATCACCCTTGAGGTCGAATCCAGTGATACTATTGATAATGTCAAAGCGAAGATTCAGGACAAAGAAGGCATGTCTCTTCGTCGTATAGTCGAATGATAATATGATCGATGATCAATTTTGCTTCCTATTATCAACCGTTGTTTGTTCCTCTCGTCCAGGTATTCCGCCGGATCAGCAGAGGTTGATCTTCGCCGGGAAGCAGCTGGAAGATGGCCGGACTCTTGCCGATTATAACATTCAGAAAGGTTAGTTTTACAGTTCTCACTTCCGTGGCTGTTTGGATGGCTTTAAAGCGAGGGAAAATATGTGGGTAAAACGATAGTGGAAGCTGTCTGTATTATTGTTTTTCCATTTCAACATGAAAAACGAATAATCCTTTTAATTGTCTCAAAAGGATTTGGGTCATGAATGCCCTGTTTTATGTTTCCAGCTGTTGTGTTTCTGGGAAAGACATAAGAGAAGATCATTGATTAGTTTGTTATATGTCAGAGTCGATTTAATCTGTTTGGGGTGGGGTGGGGGCAACTGTGAATGTGGAAATTTTATTTAACTGGGGCAGTGTAAGAAAACTAGATGTCATGTAGTTTTTTTAGCCCCCGCTTGAATGATGAGTTTTATCTGATCCATTGCATGTTATGCAGAGTCAACATTGCACCTTGTTTTGAGGCTTAGAGGTGGCATTATCGAGCCGTCGTTGATGGCATTGGCCAGGAAATATAATCAAGACAAGATGATCTGCCGCAAGTAAGTTTCTGCAGAATAGCTTCATGTTCACAATGGGAACCCAAATCACAAGTTTTTGCATATGATTTGCCGAGAGGAAAGTGTTCGCAAAATATCAGTACTGAAAAATAACATGAATCAACGTCTTGATTTTTTAATTTGCTCAGGAGACCTTAATCTTCTGGGTTTTGATTATGTTGCCTTTTCCCCTCTGTTTCTCTAGTTTAATTACAAGAACTTTTTCATTGTCTTTTGAAGTGAATGCCACCATTTGCAATTCTTTGAATGAAATTCCCTTTCCATTAAACAAATGAATGTCACCATCAGCCACTTTCAAATTTTAGTGGGACTTCAGATTCAGATTCTTCCTTTCAGACACTTATTCGGAATCGTATGAAGTATGATGTTGGTGCAATGAAAAATTATATATATATATATATATTTTCTTATTTTATCACAATATTGTACTGCTCTTGTTCGGTTACTAGATGGATGATAGGGCTGTGTGGTTTCGAGGCAAGGCATAATTTTGAGTTTCATCATTTCAATTCGGAATCATGTGACTTAATTCTTACTTTAGATGAGTTGGCTTGGTACTTGTCATTATTGTAAGATCGTTTTTTGTGATCATGTCTCATGCATCTTTGCAGGTGTTACGCTCGTTTACACCCTCGTGCCGTCAACTGCAGGAAAAAGAAGTGTGGACACAGCAACCAGGTATGCCATTTTCTTCTATTGTTTCTATTAGTAACGTGTATCACTATATATCATGGTATTGTTTTTTATTGTAATTATTACAGTTTAACCGATGTGTTTATTTCTTAAATTGCAGCTGAGGCCAAAGAAGAAGATCAAGTAAACTGTTTCTATTGCAAGTTATTTGATGTTAACATGGATTTCGAGATTCGCCTTGGAGTCCTAATGGCTCTTTAAAGTGCTATTATTTTATGTTTGTAGTTGTACTACAAATATTTTGGAAATTGCACTGGCATAGTTTTGTTATTTTGATCGTTTGTTTGAGATGCATTCCAACGAATTGTGTTTCCATTTTATGTGATGGCACTGCTTATTACAACAATAACCTGGGCAACATGAAGTGCGTGTTTGAGAGTTGAAAGAACGATTTTATGGATTCTGAAGTAAATATGTTAAAGGAGTTTTATTTCAGTTTGTATGCACTGTGATTGGAAATCACTTTTCAATTCCTTGATATGTTAAATTCCAAGTGTTTTTGAAAATTTAATAGGAAAGGTTTAATAGCTTCACTTCGACACTTGAAAAGTAAATTGCAGTCTTAGCATCTTGAAGGTAACGAGGTGAAAACACTCTGCATGGCCTCAAGCAAATGCTGTTTTTAATGCGCATTTAGAAAGCAGTGTTCGGAATGGCCCTCTAATCAGTCAGGCTGCTTCAGTAAAGTTTAGCACTGCCCTTCACTGCGACCAAAATAAAGAACTGCAAATTCTCCCTCAACATCTGGCGGGTCCATATAACCATTGAAAGTTGAAGCCTTTCACCAATGTGAAGTGTTTCCAGGTCTTCATCTTCTGTTGAGGCCACATTTCATCCTTAAATGTTTATCTGCAATAAATTTCGAGCTATATAACATCAGACGTTGTCTTTTTCACTCCATTTTGGGCTCAAAGACATTAGGCATGTTACAACTTGTAAGAGTATGTGCGGAAGATATTAAATGATAAAGAGAATTTAGAGGACACGTACTTGGTTTGGAAAGTGTTCTGGATCATCCTGCGAGGAGACTCCTGTGCTGCAGAATCTAGCTGAAGCAACTCATCTGAAGAGAGGCGGCTGAGGCGCCACCCAAGAGCACCCAAATTTTCCTGTGCTTGTTTTATTGAGTTCAATCCCGGTATTGGAACTGTCCCTTTGCGCGCGCACCAATTTATCGCTACCTGCCATCATAATACCAAACCCATTGGTTCCTGCGTTGTTGCTGCCAGGAACATATCAGAAACTAGGCCCTAGGGGAAGATATATTTATCTGCGCCATGCTTTTGCGTCGTTTTTCTGCAATCTCACTCAAGGAACTCAAAACGGCTCCAATCCAGGTAGGATTTGTCTAAGCAGCAAGCCCCTGCGAAGCAAACGTTATAACTCAGTTCCAATTCAGAAAAGATAATCAAGCACAATGTCAATTAATGGCATGACACACAAAAAATACAAAGAAAAACTTAAATAGCAACTCACCGAGGCCCTGCTGGAAGTTTCGATGGCGAATATTTCCCCGTAAGCATTCCGAGTCCTAAAGTACTATAAGCAATCAAGCGAATACCTAGAGAATCACATATATCCTTGATCTCTAACTGATCTCTCCCCACGCTTAGCAAAGAAAACTGCACCTGCAAATGATTGAGATGCGAAAAACAGTAAGAATACAAGCAGAACACGGAAATTCTGGTAGGTGGCTACACATGTATAGATAGCCCAACATCCCAAAAAAAGTCTCAACAACCAGAAGTTTTTCAGGTACTCGTGTCCATCAAATTGACGTTCTCTTCCGGAAACGCAATAGGCATGCAAATATACAGTAGTTACTGGCTTTCTTGTATCTTGTGAGTATATTGTTTGCCATTTTCCTTTCTCTTCTTCAATGCAATGAAGACAATTGTCAGTTATGACGGCAGACTGTGCTTATTTGTCACTATTAAGAGCCTGGAACTACAAGCAAACTGCCCATCTTGTCAAGCGATTCTACAACTAAATCAGACAGTTACAAATACGTATTTATTTATTCACCTGGACTGAGCATAAGGGCACTCCTCGGGCTTTCAAATAATCATGTATCTTCAATAGTTGCTTTGGTCCGCAATTACTCACTCCAACAGCTCGAACTAAACCCTGAAGGACAATATAGTTATAATGATAGCATACTTGATCAACGAAGATACTGGTATGACTGTACTTGCGAAGCAGCTTATAGCATTCATTGTGCATGCACACGTTCGTTGAGTTTGACAAAGCAGGAAGGAAAATGATCCCAGTGAAGAAGTTATACAGGCACCCTGAGTGATAGAATCCACATTCAATACTAGTAGCGGCGCATTTTGTGTATTCCTCCTAATGAATTTTATAAACTATCATAACAAGCTGCGTAGATATTGTCAACCATACCCTTGAGATAATCAGGTTTAGGACAGCTTTTGAGGTGATGTTTAGATGAGGAGAATGGAAGAGACGAGAAGGCTTCATTAAAATATTTCCCGTGAGTTATAATAAGGAGGTCAGGATATCTTCCAAAGTCCTTCCTCCATATTTTACATTCCCTCTATTTGGAGATTTGGAAGGAGAAAGTTTCCCCTAGGTTAGGGTTAGGGTTTCATTCCACTTCTGCTTTCTTTGAATTTCTTCCTCTCATCTCTCCTTCCAACTCACACAAACACCCTAAACTCCTAAAGATTGTTGACTCAAAAGTCTATCATATGCACCAAGTAATGAGTTATGGTAACCTTCTCATACATTGCCACTTGACCGTCCCAGAGAGCTCGTTCCTCCAAAGGTGCGTAATTGGCAGTTGACCAATGTAGTTGTCCTATCCCAATTTGCTCAAGCTGCATTTGATCTAGCGATGCCCTGGTAATTTATTAGACTAGAAGTTATTATCTTAACAAAATATGCTTTACTTTGTTATTGGAGATTGAAAGCCAAGAAGTATTTGAGAAGAGTGCATCAATTAATCCAGTAATTATTTAGCTGAATTATAACATATGAGGGATAACTTATAAGAATACCTGCAAGCATCCACAAATTGACCTGGTGTAAGGCGCCATGGATATGCTGCAAACTTTGTGGCAATTACTATCTCACCCTGGCCCCCCTTTTGCCCTGAACACATAATTTTGTGAACAAATGGAAGATTCATCATGATAAGCGAGCATGTTTTCATGTAATGACAAAATAGAGTAGCTCTTGTAATCTACTATATGGGAGGGGATTTTTTTTTTCCGTTGGGGTATTCTCAGTTACAACAATGCTAATGTTTATATGGAGACTTATTTTGCTATAACTACATACATACCTAAATCACACAAACACCTATTTCAACTTGGTTCTAGCATGTCCATTGTCAATGCAAATGGTTGTGAAAGTAAAGAACTGAATGACAAACACATTCTTACACCCATCAACTCATTAGTTATCAGACAATCTGATATTTGCAGTCCTCCAAATAGATCTCATGAACAAGTTTAGGAAATCTCTTCTATTATATGATTAAGTAAGATGCTTTGCACAAGGACATGAAAAAAAGCGGACCCAGAACTTACTGACAAAATGAACCACTCGGTGATATCATGTTTTGTCATTAATTGAAATTCAGAAAGGAATCACAGAATAATAACCTTGAAATTATCGGATGAACTTTCCCAGAAGCTTCTCGCTCTGCCCATTTAACCTCCCTGTCCCATAAGAGTCAGCAGTACCAAATAGATTGACCCCATCCAAAGCCAAATTGATGATTTGTTGAAGCTCATTGTCCATCGATTCCTGGTAGCCCCAAAGAAACTGATTGCCCCATGCCCACGTTTCAAACCCCATTGGAGACACGTTCAGTGGACCCATCTTCACCTGCCATTGCCGTTGAAGCTTACTATTGAAACACCCAACCTCAAAAAGGAAACTGAACAGGAAAGATAGGAAATAGAACATAGGAATCTCCCACATACTCTCTGCCTCGGCCAAAAGGGAGGGAATTTGAGAGGCTTGAACATTGAAGACGAAGGTAAAGGTTTCAGACTTCAGATTAAAAGGACCGAGAGAGCAAGCCGCGAGTGCCATTACCAAATATTGATTTAACCGCTTTTGAGCTGAGCCAACAATCCTCATTGTCGAAAGAGCTTCAGGTTACCACAGGAGGCAGTTTCATAGTTTGTGTGGTAGTGATTGATTGAGCCATCGACCTCGCAGTGGATAGTTCTGCATAGTGGTCGATGGAAAGGAAGACTGGGAGAACGATCACATGTTTAAATGTAAATATATGAAATGAATTTTATCTCAATAAATACAAAAATGAATTTTGGGTAGGCAAACGGTTTCCCCAAACAAACCTTATATTCTTGGTGTGTATTTAACAATCGTGTACTTTTTCATTAAAATAATTTATAAGAGAAATATGAAAACTACAAATATAACGTCTAAGTAGAAAATTGATTTTATATAAGTTAATATGAGTATGTGTAAAAAAATTTATTTCGATTTATATATATCATAAAAAAGTGGAAAAAAATTGTATCCAACCATAATTATAACCAGAAGCTTATCTGAACCAGTACTATTATTTATTCAATTTTTTTAATCATTTCTGGTAAAGCGTGTATTTTATCATTCTGCATTTCATGCACAAGGTTATTCTAGGTATAGTATATTAGTATATAACGATCACTCTTTGGCAAAAAAAAAATATATATATATATATATATATATATAACGATTACTCACGAGAACGTGCGAAGCTTCTCCCTTCTTATCCTGTGATATGATTTCTCTCAGTAAATTCGCTCCTATCCTCGTAAAAAAAAAGTATATAAAAACTCGCACGTTTCCACATTAACCAAGCATAATTAAAAAGATTAATATGCTGCTGGTGCAACGAAAGTTATTAGGAAGATTGAGACAACATATTTGATTTTGTCAAATGTATTGATGTATTGATATATGTATGTTAAAAGATGCGTTAAAAGAATAATTTCATATAAATTAAGGTAAAATGACAAATTTTAGTGAAAGACACTTAAACCAAGTTGATGAGCAGTGGATTTAAAAGCAGCATCTGCGTATTTTCCGTATCCATCTGTCGCTGCTTACTGTTTTATAACAACATTGCTCTTTACTGGTCTATCATCCATATCCCGAGTACTGACATATTATAAAATTAAGTTGATCAAAGTGAAACAAACAAGACAAAGCAACCAAATCTCTGCTTTATTAATTAACTCCAGCAACACCAAACATATATATATATATATCCCATACTTAAAGTGTACTAGTCATGAGACCTGAAAGATTTACACACGCCACTTGCATAGCTCATGTAACGAGGCAGCATAGTGGAGGTAAGATCAGAGGTTTTTAGTATTGGTCATCACCTTCTAAATCAAAGGGGGGAAACAAAAAAGGGGAAAAAAGGACCACACTGCATGTAGGGATTAGAATGGCTTGCAAGCCTGAAGAAACAGAGACGTCGCACATTTTTCTTCTAAATCTCAAATCAGTTGAGGGAAACTATCTTCATTCTCTGCACTACATCATCACCAGAACCTGCAAATTCTCATCTTTGATCTTTAGGCTAAGCCAACATCATGAGCTTCTTTAACATGCTGGTCTGAGATGAGAATGGGATAAACACAGCCCTGTTCCTTGCTCGAAGGAAACAATATGGAAAATGCAGTGTAGTGTGTGTGTGCAGGCATTTTTCAAGTCCAGATATCCAACCACTGTGAAATACAAGGTTGATCTAAGAGGCCACTTGGATCTCCACTGTACCATTTTTCAAGCTCGTCCATTTTCGTCGGAAGTTGGTATTCTGTATCCTCAGAACAACCATTCCTCTTGCTCATTTCACTTTGATCTTGTGAATGCATGCCTTCTCTTACCTCCAAACCCTCACAAGATGAACTTGGCTTTACTTCACTACTCCTCCAATATGTGCTCTTTTTGCCTTCACCATTGTGAGATGTCTCCATTAGATCATGCAGATTCTGCAACTGTTGAAAACCAGACTACATAGTTACTTACAGGCCTCCAAGGAAAATGAATTGCTGCCATAAAGGTTTTAATAAGCAAAGAAACCAGAATATTTAATATTTACCTCTACTTGTAACGACTCCTTCTCTTTCTTGAGGGACTCAAACCTGGACGCTAAATTGCCATACTCATCTCTGAGCTTCCTGTATTCTTGCTCCACCCATTTGGATTTCCCTCTCGCTCTTCTGTTCTGGAACCATATGGCAACTTGGCGAGGTTGCAGGCCAAGATCTCTTGCTACTTGGATCTTCTTCCTTGGCTCTAACTTGGACTCTGCTTCAAATATGCACTCTAATGACCTGATTTGTTCATCACTAAACCTCCTCTTGTTCACCACTTTGTTTTTCTTCCTTGGATTTTGAGGTGGATGCTCTGAGCAGCTGATGAAGCTCTCTTCTGATGCTTGAATATACTCATCATCAACCTCCATCATTGAACTGAATCAGTGAGGAAGAAAGAGGATTTCAAAGTCTGCGGTATGGGTTTGGTTTTTTTGGACTTCCCTCAAAAATTTGTGTGATTTCAAAGTTTGATGGAATTTCTTAGGCTGCAGAATATGCTGTTATAGCCATCAAGAAGGTATATGTGAAGGCCATTTGTGTCACGTTATTGGAACTTCAAATGGAAGGATCATTGTGACCTACAAGATTAGATACCGTGTGGCTCTTAACTTTCTTTTGTTCTGTAAAGAGTTATCTTTGCCTTTTTAATTGTAGGCTGTCTATAGGGTCCAATGGTCAGTACTTTTTTTTTCCCCTTTGTTCGTAGAAGAAAATGCCAACTTGTCACCCACACAACCCACGTGTCTGTATCATTTTCATCACCAAGGAAAAAAATCTGCCCTTCGTACACTTATCTGTAACAGTGACCTTTTCAGGTACCTTTTTTTTACTGCGGGCTAAAATTTTAACCTTTGGCTCACTAGTATTTAGGACCATGCAAATGCATTTTCACACCACATGTTGAACATGAACTCTTTCAAAATTGTGTATTACATCTTAGCCATATATATACATACACACATAAGAAATTATTATGACATGAATAAGATGTTGCATTGAGTGTAGGTTTAAACTTGAATTGTAATAAACCGTTTATTATATTTGTATTGAACAAATCCTTATTATTTTTTTATATAATATCTGATTCGGCTAGTTACGAATAATGTCATCAGGTTTAATTTGGGTAGCTCTCTCAAAGTTTTTTTTTCAATCACATAAACTCAAACTCAAGATATGGTGCATCAGTGGTAAAAATGTACTATTATCTCTCGTGGTTTCCGAGGTTCCTATTTCTTCTGAGTCAAACAAACTTATCATGTTTATAGTTATTATGAAGACGGTGACAATATTATTTTCACATAAAGAGGAGCTATGGACGCATCTAAAAGACAAAAGACTTTCGTTAAGCTAATTAAGCTTTGCTCAAAAGGTCATCGGTATATAAATATGATATATATACCTTATAAGCCAAAAGTAAAAAAGAAGACACATAATGGTGGCTAGTTAGTTTAGCATACCAAAAAGACTAGTATGAAAGGAAAGAGTCTTAGTTTTTGCTGACAGGTGGAACTTTAAAAAAGAAATTTTGAAAAGTAACGCAAATTATCAATCATTAATCATCATGTATTGTAAAGAAAATAGTGAAAAAGAGAATCTTTTGTTGCTTTCATACTTGAGAATAATAATATGAAATTCAGACCGTAAACCCAGTTCCTTTACCTTTCACTATTTTATATCTAGAAAATCATTTTTACCCTGTATTAAAGTAAGAAAAATAACATTGAAAATCGATGGTGCAACTTCTACTTATGTAAAATCAGTCCCTAAAAAGAGCAATGCTGCTGTACAAAAGTCACAATGATTTAGGAAAAAAAGATACGTTTTGTTGTCCAGCCAAATGCAAGTTGAAGGAGGGATAGTCGCAGCTAATTAAGCAGGAAAGGACATTTTTCACTGCAGTGAGATTCCTCTCTTTTGTTTTTGGAGTTAGACAACAAGATAAGGTTTTGAGGCATTTAATAATGCAGGAAAGGATTCCATCCGTCAGAGAACAAGGGGGTGTATGCCATCAATTTGAAGCGCCTAATAAAGACAAAAGAAAAGGTTGTCGGGTTGTGAGGTTAAATCAGAGAAAGCAAGTCCTTACATGGATTCACAATCATACCATGTGGCCGTCAACTAAACCCACCGAGTTGCTTCCCTCCTTTTGTTTTCTAGCTAAACTATGCATACAAGTCTGTCTTTTTGACAGCTTAATCCTCTCACCTTGATGGATCTTCTGTTCATGGATCGTAATGGTCTTGCTTTTTTGAGGGGTTGGTGAGATGTCTCTCGCAAGAACAATGAAAGCTTATTTGTTAGGTCGCTGAGATTCACTGGACTGAGTCAAAAAATTGGATGACAAGTGTTGTGTTTCTGAATCGTGTATATATTGAGAAGGCAATTAATTCCACGGAAGAAAAGAGATTAGAGCCACCATTATATACATAGATATATATATGTTCTAAAATATATATACTTGAAGCAAGCAGGTTCATTGAAATTTTAGCTCTCTTTTTGTCTCTGTCGTTGGGGAATTAGGTTTAGGGTTTCGTCTTTGCTTATATCCAAACAGATTATTGATTGAGCCACCGACAGCGTACATGAAATCTTGTTTCAAATCCACTCTCGCACCTTTGGCAGTGACAATGAAACTACGTTTCTAACAGAGTTACGCGTTGGCTTTCCTTGTGAGCCACAAGAGTGCTGACCAAATGCCAAACTCTGAAAAAAAAAAACAAGAAGATGGTCTCTCTGTGTTAAATCAATAACTGTACATATATACTACCTCTTATCCTATGACTCATTTGCTGAATTTGAATAGATTAAAAATGTTAATTAAGCAAGTTAATATTATATTTTTTTCTAAAACATCCTTATATTTCTTAATCCCTTCTCTCCCAAAAATTAATAAAAATTTAAATTAGGTCTTATACATTTAGAATTAAGATTAACTGATCTTCAATAAGGTTATACATTAAGGATCGGAGGAGTTTGTGGATATATATTTATATAAGTAGAAAAATTGTATAATTAATATTAGAAATGTTAAATGAAGTCTATGTATGCTCTCTCAGATCCACCTTGCATATGGGACTTATTATATTTTAGCTGTGAAATTTACTATTCAAACGTGTTATGCTTGCATTTAGACCACCTCTTTTTTAAAATTACTTCACCTAATTCTAAAGTTAAGTATATGGTCACGCATAGATGTTATATTTTTGAAAAAGGACAAGTGGAAGCTTGGTCGATCGCAGTAAAGAGAGATTTCTATCTTTTTTTTACTTGTGTACAACAGTGCAAAAAGCCTTTTTTAGATAGTATAAAAATTATTTTTTTATATTGCATGTATTACATGCTGTCTAAAAAGTTACTTTTTTAAAAAAATAGTTACAGTTGAGCAACATTGACACTTCCTTCATCATTCACATTAAATTACAAAATAACTTAATGAATCTTCAACACTAATAACTTAAATTACAAAATATTAATGCATCCAACTCGTATGAATTCAAAATCTTAATTAAAACTAAACAAATCTAACCAGAGGAAATAAATAGATACAAGAATACAATCAATATATGTAAATTAACATTTGACACTGATACGAGAATGCAAGCAAGAATTAAAAACAAGGAAATAAAAGATTTCGAGCTCACGAAGCCAGTGCAGATCTGGAGTGCTCATGATGATGCCAATGCAGATCGATGAACAGGAAGCAGAATTTATAGAACAGACCAACTTCACTTGCCCACACTCATTATCATCACCACTTGCCACAATCCTTACCGAATATACCAAATCTTCATAGCACAAACTGTTCAAAATCGCATCCAGGTTGGAATTGCCTCCTCAAGATGTGGTCTGAATAGAAATCTAATGTCTCGTAGTCATCGAATCTTCATGTGTTGTTGTCATTGAACACGATTGATAAGTCACTGTCAAGCAAATCTGGAACTTGAAGCTGAAAGAACGACTAACCTGAGGAAAATTTGTGCAAGAGAGGGTGGAGGTTGTTTTAGCAGTGCAGAGAGGGAAGGGTTGTGCGAGAAAGGGGGTTACAGGTAGTTGAGATTTGAGGAAGAGGAAAAGGTCCAGATAAGAATGGGTGAAATGGTAGAAGAGCTGAGAAGAAAAAGAAGACGCAAGTTGAAAATTGAAATTTTTTATCTTTTAAATTTAAACGATATCTAAGGGGTGTGGTCTAAATGAGTGAAAATTTGCATTCATATTTACAAAAAGCTGTGGATCATATTTTTTTTAGATTTTATCCTTCAAGTGCGGTCTAAAATGACTGGTTAAGTTTTTTTCTCTAGAGTGGGATATCTGTTTGCTGTGCATATATGAGTGAAAAACTCATAAATCTACCACCTTTTAAGCCGACTTCACATACAACGCTTGTGGTTCTGGCTCTTCAACCTTAACGTACAAGAGTAATTAAGGAGATTTGCTATGATAGAATTCAACGAAACATAATACATAATATATTGCTCCAAAGTTGAGGTTATCAGTTTTCATTGAAAAGAACTAGCGGAGAGAGGGATGCATACAGTTTCATGGCTCATTCATTGCACATAATAAATATTAAAGGAGTAGGGTTTGGAATGGAAAAGATCTTTCTCGATGATGAGGCAAGAAACCGGTCATCTATGAGCAGCCATTTATTTCGGCTGGGAAGAGAAATTAACGATGAGGCAAGAGAGAGAAGCATCATCCTCCCCATACACACTCTGAATTTGTTTGGATAGTCCGTTGTGAAAACGGATACAGATTCTGAGATAAATATGTAAGAAGAATTTTGTCTTGGTAAGCGCAAGAATACTTTTTGGTAAGGTAAATGGACTTTCTAAACAAGCCCTCTGTATGTACAGGGACTGTCAATATATATGATATAGTCTCTTTCAAATTGAACGTGACAGAGACAGGTAGACAGCAACATCTGTCTGAAATGGCCATGATGAAGCTTGCTTTTCGTTTGGGTAAGCACAGATTATCCAACAAGTAGACATGTTGCTGTAAACGCCAAGCCAAGAAACAAAAGATGTTTAAAGGGTAAGCCAATGGGGTTTGGAGAGGTGTCAACGGGACCCAGAATCTATGTTCTAGTGCCAAATGGGGGTTGGCCTACAAATACAATTGGCAAGCAAAGTTAGGTAATTAGGTGCTCAAAAGTCAAACTTGATGAATTGACGAGTCTTCCAATCATTATCGGGTGTGGCAGTGTTAGATTTATGTGTAATCATTGTGGAAAGGAATCAGAGGTCCTAGAAAATTTTGTAATTTTGCCTCTCATTTCGTGCTTCCACTTTGTCATCAATCACCCCTATATATATATATATATATATTTATAACTATATTAATTTGTTTATGTCATCATTTTTGTTATAAATGTTGAGTTATATTAAATATGAAAAATATAGTTACATTGAGATATAGCCGCATATATGACGACAGTAACATGCATATCGGACATCAAGTTGTAGAAAGATCATTATACAGAACATATAAACCTTCGATCTTACTACTAAATCTACTCTAACTGATGATTGAATTGAAGATTTCGGCAACCCAAGAGGTAAATAAAAGGATATAACAGCAAATTTGTAGCAGCAACATCGAATGGAGCATTTAGCTATTGATATTTGATTCATTCTGCAGTTAATTAAGGTTCATGTAGACATGTGCAATTTCATTTACACGGCATTTTTATGTGAGTATCAAACTAGATGCATAAATAAACAAGATCGAAATAAGAAGCTTCAGGGATCTGCTGGAGTATTGCACTTTTCTATAATATGAATCAGTGTTATGACCATGAGCCTCCTCCTTCCTGTTACTATTTGTGTATTTGTGTTGCTTTGGATAAGTTTGAATGCAATTTGGGGAAAAAGGAGAGGGATAAGTTTTTGAGTGCAAGTCAACATATTGTTAAGATCCAAGTTGAAAAGGCAGTCTCCAAGGAAAATAAGGACCATATTTTAAGAAAATTTTAAAATATTAAAATAATTAGCAAACATTGATCACAATAAAAGGAGCTATTATCGTTTGAATATGAAATCTTAAATTTAAGTATATGTGAATGTATAGAACATTTTTAAAAGAGTCATTTTCAATTAAATCTGACAATACTTGAATCTAAAAGAGTCAGATATCTATTATATAGCATTGAAATATGAAGAAGGTACCTCCGATCTTTTCATTTTTATCCGAAACACTCTCAAAATCGTCAATCCTTTGAAGAACAAATTGATAAGAGCCTAATGTGAGGTATCATTATATAGTTTAACTAGATTTATTTTTTTCCTCCTTTAAGCCATCTGTAACCTATCACCTTTTCTGGATCCCAACCAATTCAGATTAAGGCTCTACAATTAGAACATATCCCTCCATGGTCTATTTGAACAGGGAATTCTAACATAATTCCTTTACTCTCTGATCTAGTTAGATTACCATTAGATTGAGCTAAACAGTGGCATTTGAACATATTTATGAATGTCTGAATAGAGGAGAGGGCTTAGAAAAGTAAAAATATGAACTGTGATGTAATTAGTTATTAATTTTCGGTATGGGAAAAGAAAAGTCCACATCAGCATTGTCAACACAACTAGTGGGCTGGAGGATTGAAAAGGTTCTCGAAGCTCAACTGATTGGGCTAATAAGATGAAAACCGGCGTTTTTGGGCCACCAAACAATAGGCTGAGCCCAATTACAAAAGGTGGCGTAATTTCAGCCCAAATAGATATGGAACAGCATAAATAAGCAAATAAATGGTTGGTCACCGTTAGGAGACTCACCCACCATTTTTATGTGTGCGATGCGGGTCGGGTCCGGATTAGTAGGGGCGAAGCTCTGGAGACCGAGAGGGAAACAAAAAAAAATTAAATGGTTGGTCTAATTATTAAGGGATTGACTCAAAACTCATAAAGTTGTTAACTCAATTCCCATTACATACTTTAGGACCTTATAGGATGAAGATCAGTAGTTACCTCTATGCGTCTGAAGTTGTACCTTGACCCAGATAAATTCTTTGAACCCAATTTATCTAAAACTTTTTATTCCAAAAAAATGGCATAAGTAAAATACTCAGCGCATTAATTAATTTCAACAATGTGTTTCTATATTGGTTTGAAATAAGGGGTATTTATTGTAAGGTCCCAAAGAAGAAAGTTATTTATGAAAATGTCCCAAGAGGTTGTCAATAATAAGTCGATGAGCACCATTGACAAGTGGAGCAACTGTCATTGATAACTCTTGGGATCTTTTCATAAATAACTTTCTTATTTAGGACCTTACAATAAATCTCCCATTAAATAATACATAATCCTTACCGGACAATCTAGCCTTTGAGCTACTTTTGACCATTTGAAGAACGACTAATTTACAATTAGTTATCTTTTGTGGAACTTTAGAACAATATTCCGTCAAAAAAATATATCCGGAAAGATCTAATAGAACCAAATTTTAAAAAGGAATGAACTTTTTTAAATCTTAGATCGATCAAAGTCGTATTATTTTGCATTATATTTATTTTTCTAATTTCCAATTTAATTCATCTTAAAAAACATAATCATAAATTCATAATATCTCAAGGTAAAAATAATAATAATAATAATAATAATAATAAACAAGTACATAATATCTTGTCTGACAAATAGCCTATAGGGCTATAAGCGAAATAGCTCTAATTTTAATCCTCACCTAACACCTCCATAGCTGGAATCCAGACCCCCATGCCTCTCATCTCTCTCTCTCTCATATTTTCCGCGCATGACTTTCACTTTGTTGGAATTAAAGCCCAAACACATTTACTTTCTTTCATCTCACTCCCGTCACAAGAAGATAACATCCATCAGATCCTCAACTTCAGATGCCTATATATCGAGCTAGCTGCTCATTTCTTCTGAACAAGCTGTATATCGGAAGCTTTCATCTTTTGTGGGGATTGCTGCCTGGTCCAAAGACATATATATATACATATGACACTCATAAATCATCTGCTTTAGATACAATCCCCATATATATAGATCCTGATCTCCTAATTGTATATGATGTGTATTTATGTATGTTTAGAGTGTCTCTTCGGACCAGGCTTCATTCCCTTCAACTGCTGCTTCCATCTTATATACCGATGACGAATCAACTGATGATCCATCGATGGATCGATCGATCTCCAGGTGAGTTTTGAATCTGATATGATATTATATGATGATGGGTGAATTAATTCAGTTTCTGTCATGGGATATTATATTGTTCCTTCATCTCGGGTTTACCTTATATAAAGGGAATCGCTAATAAGTAGTTCGATTAGGTGCAATCATGAAGGTTTTGACTATGCCGATCGATGCCCTTGACCTTAACAGTAAGTACGACAGAGGCAAAAGGCATCTATGATCATGCCCTTTTTGAACAAATCTTACATTCATACATGTGTTTTCATCTAGGATCATTATGTGGTTTGATTTTTCAGTCAGTACTGTACTCCCTGTGTCCTATATATCCTTGCCCCTGTCATTAATCATATCACAGGATCACTGCCGAAATCTGCAAACTTCTTATCGTTTTCTCTCTTCTACCTTCCTCCTAGGGTTTTCACTTTTGGCTTAGGCTTAATTATTTCCACCGATATAACGGATCCACCAACCTGACAAAAGGAAATTTACTTTCAGCTTCATTCGACGTGTTCTCTAGTGAATTCACTATTATTATTATTATATTGCATATTATTAGTGGATTTCCAGGCTGCTATGACTCTGCATGCCATCTATATCCTCAGCTTTACCAGTATATGTTGTTCTCCACATATTATTAAAATTCATTAAATATATTCCTTCTGATCAATGGAAGGCATGTGGATGGAAAAAAAGGATGCGATGAAGATGAAGCAATAAATTTGGCTTTGACACATTATTCTGTCCAACAGATTCGATTTTATTATTGCCCTCTCTTTTTATCTTTTTATAAAGGAGGTATCTTTCTGCTGTCTTTTGAAAAAAATCTCTCGTTTTGATTCCTCTTCTTTTTAAACATATACACATTTTATCTTCTACTAAATACAAAAACTCACAGACACACTTTAACAAGTGCTGTTGCCAATGGCTACATTTTACCTTCTGCTGTTGCCAGATTAATACATAGAATAAACAATTTTCGGCAGAAATAGAGATATATATATATATATATGAACTCTCGGTCGTGTCTTGTTGTCGTGTTCGTACAAACTTAAGGATATATAAAAGAAAGAAAAATGAGAAACAAGGAAACTAATTGATTAATTAGGTTGAGTCATTTCATCACAAAAACAACAAACTTTTTAATGAGTTGCTATTTAATTAAAAACCATGATGATTAAAGTGATTAACAGTAAAAAGAAGCTTATTATTTTATGATCTATCCTTGCAAATTAGGAAAACGCGCGAAAGAGTAGTTTTTCTTCATGCAAGATCCCTCCTCTCGATAACCATAATTTTGTTGATTTCCCACAGTATCTTTTTATATTAGCTAAGATTAACCTAAAAACTCACACAAATCATATAAATAAAAGCTGATTTAAGGGACGATAAATATATATATATATATATATGTAGGTAGTGTATTTGAGAATTGAGAAGCCAAGGAAGCTTAATTAAAGGGACTGATAAATGCATGTAAAGGATGACGTGTCTATAAAAAGAGGCTGAAGGATGCGATCGATCTCAGAGAGCACTTATTTTCTTTTTATCTCGGAGATAAAGAGCGAGAGTCTGATCTCTCGTACATATTATACTCTTCTGCACCAGCTAAAGAAACTGCTATTGCCAATAACACATGAAAGCTTACTGCAGAGATCTGTTATACCCATATCCCATCTTGCTCCTTCAATTGACTTCCAACAACGCATGGCTTCTTCATAACATTAAGTTCATAAATTGATGTTATTATTCTGAAGTGTAATAAGAAAACAAGTATATGTTAGCTAGTGGGCGGGTTAATGCTTTGCAGCTGCGCAACACACGGACAAAAAAGCAAAAGAATGAATTCTTTTTTGGGTTTTAAATGTAAATATGGTGATGATGATGATATGGATGGAACAGAAAGTGATCACTGGAAATGTAGGCTTCATGTGTTGCTGATTGTTTGTTAAGTTGGTGACAAAATCATACTTCCCCCCTCACTTTCCTACTTTAATTCCATTACTTGTGCAGGCGGTTTCTTTTTCATAAATTTTTATGTAATCAAAATATTTTGTGGTAGTGCATAAGATTTGAGAATCACTACTCATTAGCATAATTAAGGCTGCCGCCATTATGCTTTTTATTATTTAACAAAACTATGTGTGTGTGTGTGTGTGTGTGTGTGTGTCATCCGTTTGTCATTTATATTGAGATGGTTAAAAGTAACTTATATTTTGAGATGAATAATTTATTCACAAAAAATTAAAAAGTATGAGTACCACTCCAGTCCCTGTTATAAGTCACTTTAATTTCCGTTTAAAAGAAAACAATGAGAGGGATGTGAGAATGATTTTTGAATGCGGAGAATGGAAGAAGGGCAAATTAAAAAAAAAATATCAATTTTAAATATATTTAGTGAATTAACTGTCCCCCTTTTGGACCAACTATTCATAACAGGAGATAATTTTGATCTCTTCAAACTTCTATTGAATGAGTTCGAGACTTGCAAATTAACAGAAGAAGGATACTCACCGACTACTAATCCATTTAAACGTAGTATTTGTAATTTGTATGCACCCTTATATTTTTAAAAAAATTGATTTAAAAATTGAAAATATAAAAGGGAACCAAGTCTTTTTTTTTTTTTAAGATTTCCTTTTAGACCCTTAACTTGGGCTTGATGGATTTTGCAGCTCTTTTCGGTCAAGCGCATGGATTTGGACTCAGAAGGCTGTGAAAGGATCAATGGGACAGGCCTTGCAAACATTAACCTAATGGTCGATAATTCAATGGCATTAACTCATGGTCCTCCAAGATTGGGCCCAATGGTGGACCAGATTAAAATTATTGTTTTTTTTCTTTGCCCTGGTCATTGACCAAAATAAGGTGTGTGGATTTCTGCGGACCAAATATTGCAAAACAGGGTTAATCTCCAAAAATACGGTGAAGCAACGTTTAAATCTCCGTTATATACAGTTAGTGTCTGACATTTCTCTAATATAAATATAAATATATATGTTGCTAGCAAAAAGAATAAAAACTGGTGCAATAGAGCATCCCATATATCTTGCTGATCAAAATCTACTCCCATCAATGAGTTGAATCTAACGAAATAAATCAATCCCTTATAATATGATGAATAAAGGTTTAAGTTCCCACCGGAAGATACGCTTACATGAAGTGTTAACAATATTTGAAATAAGATTGTGTCCAACAACGTGAGGATGCACATTCTTGGCCCAAAAAAAAAATCTATGATTCCAAATGTCAACAAATATGAAGATTCTGTTGAACTGCAAAACTAGCAGAAGGAGTTGAACAAGAGCTGCCCAGATATGGGAGGACACTTTGTCCGTAAGTCAATCACCATCCTTGTTAAGAATACTCACTTCTTCGTTGGCTTCACATTAAAAATTTGAGTGCAATTAGGTTTGAAGCCGACCTAAACGCCAATGAATACGGCTTCAACGCGTAAACTGAACTGTTCAGCACATATACATATAAATATATATATATATGATTCACATTAGACTCTTGTTAACGAAAGAGTCGTATTGGTTTCCCCATGAGCGTTTACATTTGGAGCCTAAACTAACTTGAACGTTAGAGAGAGAGAGAGAGAGAGAGAGGGCAGGTTGGGTAATTTTTGCTTGTAGTTGTGAAAGGTAATAATAAAAGAGACGTGTTGACGGAAGCATTTGGGTGGCTTCCGAAATATGAACGGGTATATAGACCTTGACGAGTAAAGAAGGGAAAGAGGGTGTGTGTATATATATATATATCTTGATGAACACTTTTTAGGGACTTGTATTAATTAAGCTAACCTTCAAAAATAATATATATCAACTTATAACCTTATGTTATGTGAGAAAGCAATAATGGAAGCACAAGAATCCATTAATATACCATTCTTATTATTCAATCATCCAAACTTTTTGGAGCACCAAGCCACGCCATTCCTTGCTTTCCTCATTACGCCATTCCCTCCTTGTTGAATTTTAACCTCTCTCTCTCTCTCTTTCCCTCCACTTTCTCTCCACTTCCCATCTCAAATTATAAAATTATGAAAAGATTAAATAAATAAAAAGGCTCAAACTTAACCCAAACGTACTACCAGAAAAATGTTATTTAGCGATGGAAAATCTGTCATTCAATGGCTATTTTTCGTTGCTAAAACGATGGTCGCTAATATTTTCCGTCACTGAATAGAAATTTTCTGATGGAAAATAGTCATTTAGTAATGAATTTTTCCATCGCTAAATGACATTTTTCTGATAGTAACAGTTCTGAATTGTAATTAAAAAATCATTTTGTAAAATGTTAAACTCTTAACAATTCAAGATTTTATGTGAGGATTGAGATTGGAAGCGTAGAGGGAGAGAAAAGCGAGTCCGCTCATTTTCATATTCCTACAGAATATTCAATTGGGATTAGGGGAACAACTTATGAGGTTGTGCTTCTTTATTGTTTTGTGGCCTAAAACATTTTAATCAGTAGTGGACAAATTAATTGGCACGCCCCATAATTACTCCTCTCAAATTTACCATAAATCAGGTTACCATGGGATTCAATTTTTGCACTCTTGCTTGAACTCTATTGATTCCCTTTTCATCACTTTCATTCTAATGAATCCCTAAAGAAGTGTATCATTGGTGAAATCGAAAAAAAAAACAGTTTAATGTTATGCTAGGATAATATATAATTTAAATTTGGACTGGATATATCATTTGGATGTGTAAAATAATTCATTTAGAATTTCACATATTTAATCTGTCATAATTGTTTCAAATCTCAATCATCCTCTTTTAATACTCTCCAAACAAAAAGATTTTAAATACATCAAATTTAAATATAAACTTTTGAATCTAAATCTATTTAAACCCTAGCCAATAGTGCGTTTTTAATACAATAATCTATGTAAATCAAACTTAAGTAGTGTCAAACATACCTAAGAATAATTCTCTCAAAGACATCTGCATTTGCATAAGTGTTAAGTGTATTGGATCACAAGATCTTGTTAGAACCCGAGCATGCCTTCAAACTCATAATAGTTGCATATGTTGCCCATCATCAATGTCCTCGTATTAATAATATAATTTAAACACATGTTTTTTATATCATGTTTTTTATATTATTATGAGTTTACCAATTAGATCAAATTTTATTAATGTTTTTCTTCACTCATAAATGCATTAATTAATCTCTAATGCTATTGCTATTGGCAAAGAATAATCCAGACATTGGAATAAAAAGAGAACAAGAGGAATATAATAGCCAAGGAGTGTGAATCAGATTCTAAAACAACCAAAGATTGTGGAAAAATATGCGCCAACTGGAAAGTGGGTAGAGAGATGAACCAACGCTTGTGGTAAAGAAGAAGATAGCAAAAAGGGCACTAAAGTTGCATATTTTGTTTATTTACTTAATTAATCATTATATATGCAAATCATCAATCATTTTTGCTTTATACAAAAGGCAAAGTCAGAATGATTAGCCCCTTGAAGTTGAAAACTTCAAACCCCATCATCCACATTGGGCCCTCTTTCCATATCTTTTGCCAAACAAATCAAACTTGTCTCGCAACTCTTTTCTATTTTTTATTGTGTATTTGGCAATACGTTATAAAAAAAAGTTAACGGATTTCAATAAAAAATTATAAAATTTAAAAAAAAATTTATGATTTCGATATGATTTTTACATATTTTGATATATTTTATTTTGACTTACGTGTACTGTTGTAAAGAAGTTCTTCTAAAACATACACAATTATTATCTGCCAAATCCTAATTCCCACCCTAATTATATTTTTTTTATTAAATAGGGAATCATCACTTAAAACAGATAGGTCCACACTATAAATATAAGCTGTTTCTAGAAAAATTGTTTTTTGGCAGTTAATGCTTAAATTAAACGTGACTCTTCCGATGTTTTTCTTATTTGAAAGTTAAAACCTAATTAATAAGGGGGAAATGGAAAAGATGTTTAATTTAAGATAAATTTAATGAGTTAATTATTAGAGTTAATACAATCTCCAATCCTTTAGGTTAACTATCATTTTGGGGTAAGGTGATTTACATTCAGATTATATAACAGAGATTAATATTTTTAATGAAATAAAATTTGAGGGATTAAAAACCCCGGTTTAAAAGCCAGATGCACCATAGAACCCTAATTATTATGTTTTTGATTTGAGGTGTTAAAAGAAACGGTTTATTATGAATATTGATGAGAGGAAAAAGAAGAGGGGGCAGGTAATTAAAGTGGGAGCCATTGGAGTGTCTGATGGGAAGGAACGGGGCACACAAGCGTCCTAATCTTTGAGATAATGTTGGAGGACACTAATCTTGCAACAAACTCAAGGGCATTTTTGGCATTCTGCCCCCACTTTCTCCTCCCTTCGGCTACCACGCCAACGTACTCTTTCCCTCTTTCCTCCACCGCCCTTTTCTTTTTTAGTTCATGAATTTTCATAATTTAGATTTACCCTTATTTAATTTGCATCCTTAAATTTATAATTAATGATTTTACTCTCTCAATAAATAAAATGTTTAATTTTTTAGTAAATTACAGAGATCAATCTTTTAAATAAAATTAAATTTAAAAGATAAAAATTAAAATGAGATAAATTTAAAGGATCGTAAAATTATATTAAACATTTCTTCCTTTAAATTAATGAGAAATAGTTTTATTTTAAAATTTAAAGTTAATTCACATTATTTTAGTCAATATTCCCCTGGGCTCCATCTCAAATATCGTGACGTCAGTTTGATGTCAGTTTGATCTCAGGTTCTGAAGCTCTTGGTTCTCCGCAATTTGCGTTCCAGAATTAAACTTTATTCTGATTTGTATTTAACCTTTAAAATTTAAAGGTAGCAGTTTTGATATATTATATTAGATAATTTAGTTTGAGGTCTCAAATAAACAAGTTATTTAAGGAATGATTCCATGAAAGAAAATATTCAATGAAAGGTTCTAATTGATAGCATCATGTGCTGTGTTGACAACACCTCATGTTATCAATGAAGCCTCTTATTAAATATTTTCATCCATAAGAACATTCTTTAAATAATTTGCTTGTTTGGGACCTAAGACTAAATTTTCCTATTATATTTACTATTTTGAAACTGTTAGTACTTTAATGTTAAAAAGATTTAAATCCAATTTTAACACAGTAAAATTTGTTTGTGTCACTTACTCCTTTATTTATGATAAAATAACTTAATAATTAGCAATATAACAAAAAAAATAATTTTTGTATTATATGTTCCAATAGTTTTAAACTTCTTTCTTTTTTATTTTTACTTTTGTATTTTTTATCTTTCTTGATTTTTGTCTTGTAATTTAATAGGAATTTGAATGTTTAATAATGTTAATTAATACCGTTAAATTTAGACATCAGAACCAATATCTGTTTAAAGTATAGAGACCAAAACCAAAATCAATTCAAAGTATGCATATCAAAACCAAACTTGATTAAAAGTATATAGACATTTTAAAACTTTATGGACTAATATTCTTAAATAATGTGAATATAAAAGATTAAAGTCACCATTTTTAAATTTTATGAACCAAACCTTAAATAAATATAACTCTAAGAACCAAAACTAACCCAGTATAATATTGAATCTTGTTTAAAATTTTACATTTGAATAAATTAATTTATTATGTCTCTATTTCAGACTGTGGCGACTGACGAATAGCTTTTTTTTTTAAAAAAGGAAGAGTAATGCTATGAAAAAAACATTATTTTCAAATCCCAATCTCAAATTAATCGTATAAACCATTTGAAAATTTGCTGAGTGTAAAAAACCTGATTTTAGATTTTTTTATTTCAAGCAGCTTTAATTGGTTTTTTCTTATATAATACTGTATCTTGCTCAAAATTTTCGAGTGTTTGTAGTTGAATTTTTTTACATTAATTTTATCGCATTTCATTTTAAATACTAATAGGTACCTTAGATTCATATCAACTGGGCAAAATATCTAGAGAGATTAAATTATAAAATTTATTCCCAACAAACCAGCTCACCAAAAAAAAAATATTTTTTTTGAAGCGTGCGTGACTTATAGGAAGTTAATCATCTAGGTTAAATCATTAATTTAATTAATATTTTATTCATTTTTCACACCTTAAAACAAAAAAAATGTTTATCCAGAGTTCATCAATTATTAACCAAATTAATTAATCAATAATAGAAGATATTAAAAAATTGGCCCACTCATTAATGGTTTATCTTATTGCTTTTTGCATTGTTAACGGGAAAAGGAAATTTCTTGAGGTGTTAACTGCATTTGCGGATGATGATGTGTGCGTCCGACCTCATTGTCGGTCAGATTTAATCATCCTCGGTGGACCCCACTAAGATGACGTGTCTCACACCTGCCCCGTCTTGCCTCGTACGCGTGTCAGCTTATGAAAAAAATTATACTGATACGCACATAAAAAAGAACACCATTAACAAAATAATCAAATTCAAATCTAATAAAGGCAAATCAATCTACTTAATAAACAATACAACGAAATTATTTATTTTATTGCAGCGTTATATTATAATCATAAGTGAGGTACGTGAAATATATATCAGAGATAAAGTGAGAATAAATAAAGAGAAGAGAGATGAGTACATCATTCGTGTGATTAAATAAGGATAAAAAAAATCACTAATCTTCGTCACACACACACACACACACATTTAACTTATGAGGATGAAAATGTATTTATATGTGACATAGACTTATCCTTTTTTTAAAAAATAATTTTAGTTGGTATTAAGTGGCTGCCAAACTCCGTAGATTTTTTTGTCTCTCTTTTGAAAACGCTACGCGTGTCTTCCACCGTTGACTCTTGAATCATATCTAACATACATTTAATAATATCTTTTAAAAAATACGATAATTTTTTTTATACATTTATCTTGTAAATAGTAAAATCACTTTTTTTACTGCGTTTCTAAATGGTCCCATGTATGCTTTCAAAAATGTACTTACAAGTATGTTTAGTAAGCAGTGATTTATACATTTTAAATGATTAATCAATAGTATAAAGATCGGTTTAAATCATTTTAAATATTTTTTTAATACAGATGCTTAGAGACTCATGATTATGAGTTTCACGATGTATATATATATATACATGTTTTCTAATACCTAACTGTATATTGAATAAGATTTTCTTAAAGTACATATACTTAACAGATAAAATATGTGTTTTTTGTTTTAATTTGGGGTAGTAATACCACCTATATGTAATGTGCTTGTTGAAATTCTCAATGATATTTTTTTAGAGATTAAAGAAATGAAATAAATTGGTGTATTCATTGTGACCAATTTGTTATATCCATAAATTAATATATAATATAGTTTAAAGTGGTTCATTGAACCTTTTTAATTTATTAAGAAAAGTCAACCAGCGAGATTTTATCGGGGACGAGAGAGGCAGTAGCATATCAGAAGTCAACGTGGGAGGGCAAGAAATATGGTTAGCCAGATCATTCATGAATTTAATTGTGTTTTTTTTTTCACGTGATGGTTAGTGGATAACTTGTGTTTTACACTTTTACCCACATCTTCAAATATTCCGCAGGAGAATTTGAGACAAGTCTTTTATTGATAAATTAATTTTTGATTGATGAATCAACGACACTTTAAATTATATAATTGAATTTGTAATTGAGCTTCTATATTATGTGTAACTTAATTTACCGATATATCACCGAATTTTAAAATATGCAACTGAAATTTCAAAAAAGTGCAATGATAGGTCGTATTCTCTGATTTGTCTTAAAAATTTATCCATAATTTTCCTGCATTCCATTCTCCTTATTACATGTGGGGCCAAATTTTTTATCAGGGAAGTTTAATTTTAATTCAAAGATGGTAACACAATTTTAATTTTGTAACGTGTCCGTTTGCATCAAGGCCTAAATGAACAAGTGTGAACAAGGTTGCGCCGTAGGCCATGTGTAACTGTAACATTTCAAAATAAGAGCCTGCTTTGTAAAGAAGTCAAAGGGGGAATCTCGTACGTAGAGTGTTTTACTTTCTTTTTTTTTTTTTTCGTTTTTGCCTTTTGCTTTTGGTTATATATTTTCCCAAAGTCTCGTCTTTGACAAATGCAGTTCATGAAGGCGTTATGTGAGACTCAAAAGTCTCTGTTCTTTCAGGTTTCTTCTGCTGACGTGTACCCGCCATCCCTATGTACTTATTTAACTTGTTTGAGATAACATTTTTAAAAGTCAAATCCACATTTTACAGTGTTTTTTCATAAAACAATATAATATCCTCCACATATTTATCTTAACTTACGTAAAAATACTTCTCTACCGCGTTATCAAATGGATCGTTATTCATCCAATCTGGCCTTCATTTATGCTGCTTTCACTCTTTGCTCCATTCCCCACTCTATATCCCTCTAGAAGATCACAACTGTAACTTTTACCAACATGGTTAGGCTGCAGCCTAAACCATTTTATTAAATCAATCTCACCTATTAAATCAACCATTTTATGTTCTGTTCATTATAAGTGCATCACGAAGATTATTGTTAGAAGGATGAAAGGTATAGTGAATGATCTTATATCCCCGTTCCAGGCTGGTTTTATTCCAGGTCGTCATATCCAGGATAATATCATTATTGGGCAGGAAATCTTGCACTCTATGAATAGATCCAGGGGAAGAAAAGGCTTTATGGCTCTTAAAATTGATCTTGAGAAGGCCTTTGATAGAGTTAATTGGGACTTTATGAAGTCGATTCTGGAAGAGATAGGTTTGGAGGATAATTTTATAAAGCTCCTAATGAAGTGTATTTCTACCACCTCTTATAATGTTTTGTGGAATGGTACTTGCTCGGAGTTCTTTATTCCTAAGAGGGGTCTTCGGCAAGGGGATCCTATCTCCCCTTTCTTGTTTGTCCTTTATATGGATAAACTCTCTCATATTATATGTGATGTTGTGGATGCAGATCAGTGGAAACCATTTAGGATTACTAGAGAAGGTCCTTGCATCTCTCACCTTATGTTTGCTGATGACCTCCTTCTTTTTGGGGAGGCCACAGAACGACAGATTTCAACCATAATGTCTTGTCTTGACAAGTTTTGTCTAGCTTCAGGGGCTAAGGTGAATAAAGAGAAGTCCTCTATTTACTTCTCTAAAAAAGTGCCTTCAAGTATGAGAAGGATGATACAGGATGTTTCTGGGATGAGAATATCGACTGAAATCGGTAAGTATCTGGGTTTTCCGCTTTCTAGAAAGAGAAATTCTACTGAAAAATTCCATTATATAGTTGACAGAATCCGATCTAAGCTTTCAGCGTGGAAAGCCAGCTGCCTTTCTGTTGCTGGAAGAATTACTCTTGCCAAATCTGTCCTTGGCTCATGCCCTCTCTATCCAATGCAAGTGGCAAAAATCCCTGTAGCCATTTGTCATGAGGTGGAGAAGATTCAACGCAATTTCATTTGGGGATCTGATTGCAGACGGACCCCACATCCTGTGCGGTGGGAGATAGTTACCCTTCCAAAATCTCATGGGGGTTTGGGCTTCAGGAAATTGCAGTCGATGAATTGTGCCTTCGCGGCTAAATTGGCTTGGTTCCTCCTTTTGGGGACTCAAGGTCTATGGGCTGAGGTCTTGAATTACAAATATATGCTCAGGAGTGAGCAATTCCTATTTAATTGCAAGGCAGGAGACTCTAGCTTATGGCGTTTCATATGTGATCAGCAGTCTTTGGTGGATAACGGTATTAAATGGCAGGTTAGAAATGGTAATACGGTGAATTTCTTCTCTGATGTCTGGCTTATTCCAGGGAAGACTATCAAAGATCTATGTTCGAGACCTCTTTCTGAAGAAGAGGAAAGTTCAAAGGTGGCTGATTGGGTAATCAATGGCACTTGGGATTATCATAGGCTAAATGGCCTGGTCAGGAGTGAGGTGATGGCCAGTTTGATCTCTTCGTTAGCTCCCAAGCCTGATGCTGGCATTGATTTTATTTCTTGGGGGCATACTGCTAAAGGGATATTCACGGTCAAAAGTGCTTATTTCTGTCTTGAAGTCAACCCTCCAAACATGTACTCTCCTGTTTATAAACATATTTGGAAGTGGAAAGGGACTAAGAGGATTCGGGTCTTCTTATGGAAAATCTTCCACAACAGGTTAACAACTAATGTATGGAGGAGTAATTGGGCAAACGTGTCTTCTTTGTGTCATTTCTGTAATGAGGGAGAGGAGGATGTTTTACACGTCCTTCGTGATTGTCAATATGCAAGGGATTTATGGCTCAAAGCTGTTCATCCTTCGCAAATCTCTGCTTTCTTTCTATGCCCTCTGCGAGATTGGGTCGCCATGAACTTGAGGAGAAATTTGGGAGCAGGTGTTACTGTCAACTGGGACCTCTTTTGGGGAGTTACGTGTTGGCGTTTATGGATATGGAGGAACAAGGATGTTTTCGATCCCAATTTCCAGAAGCCCCCGGATCCTTTTAGAACTATGCTTGCTTCTTGGAAGCTTTTCGTCCAAAGTAGCGATATTATGCAGGTGCATTTGGCCACTGTTACTGATCCGCCACTAAGGTGGTTGCCACCTGAAAGTGGATGGATTAAGGTTAATGTTGATGGAGCTATGTCTCGAGTATCCTCTAAGGCTGGGTGTGGAGGCATCATTAGGGACCATTTGGGCTCATGGATAAGGGGATTTGCTACTTCCTTAGGACATTGCGAATCTCATATTGCTGAAGAATGGGCCATTCATAGAGGCCTCCATATGGCTTTTGACCTTGGTTTCAGAAAGGTCATCATTGAATCGGATGCTAGATCTGTGGTTGATTTGCTCAATTCAGGAAATCAGGTTACTAACGATGGATTATTGGTTTCCGAAATCAAGGAGCTCATCAAGAGGGACTGGACTGTTTTTATTCACCATATTCCAAGAGAACAGAATATTTTGGCTGACGCTCTCGCCAAAGAAGCTATTTCTGCTTCCAATGTTTACTACTCTTGCCCGCGCCATCTGCAAGAGTTGTGCTCTAATGATTGTCTGGGTTTATATCC
>JANTPZ010083509.1:0-24759 GCA_025593235.1 Vachellia pachyceras | reverse complement strand
TGCCGGTATTCAAGGGCTTTGAAAAGGGGAAAGGAAATACATGGTTATGGAATCAAATCGATAGCGCGGGACGCATTTTACAAGTCTGCCGGTGCTGCCCTGTTGACGATGTATGCCAGTTGCTGTAGACTTGGAGAGGCTGAGAAGGTATTTCATATAGTGGATAAATCTGATGTTGTGACTTGGAATGCCATGATTTTTGGTTTCACTGAACTGGGTCTTGGACATTTGGCACTTGAATGTTTCAGAGAGATGCAAATGAGAGGAATTAAGAATGATCACACGACTATATCAACTATATTGTCTATTTCTGATTTGAGATCTGGAAAACAGATTCACGCTTACTTCATGAAAAGCAGTTTCAATTCTGTAATCCCCGTTTATAATGCTATAGTTCATGTGTACTCAGCACGGGGATGCATTGCATATGCACACTCTGTGTTTTCCACCACGCTGTCTAGGGACGTGGTTTCATGGAACACAATTATTGGGGGCTTTGGAATGCATGGGCTTGGCCAGACTTCTCTAAAGCTCTTGCAACAGATGGAGGATTCAGGCCTTAGACCCAATTCAGTTACTCTGTCTTCTGCACTTTCAGCTTGCAGTCACTCAGGACTCGTGGATCAAGGGATTGAACTCTTCTACAGAATGACGAAAGATTTTGGAGTAACCCCTGTAAGTGCCCATTATTCTTGTGTTGTTGACATGCTGGCACGTGCTGGTCGGCTTGAAGATGCTTATAGTTTCATTAAAGAAATGCATCTAGAGCCTAACAAGCATATTTGGGGGGCTTTACTAGCTGCATGCTAAGATCACCAAAATATTACTTTTGGAGAGCTGGCTGCAGAACATTTGATCCATTTGGAACCTCATGATGCTGGCCATTATGTGACACTGTCAAATATTTATGCAAGAGCTGGAAGATGGGATGATGCTGCAAGAATAAGAAAGCTGATGGAAGACCATGGATCGCCGAAGCCTTCTGGCAATAGTGTGATCGCCCAATGAAGTTAAAGGAGAGAGGATTAACTGCAAGTTGAAAGCTCATAACTGTAATCACTTTAAAGCATAACGGTGCACTCAATATTGGCCAAGATATAAAGGTTTTGTACAATAAATTGGGAATTTTCTGTAAGCTTAGGACAATGATAACGGATGGCTCGACAGACTGGTTTGGTACCGACGGGAATGTGAGAAAGGAAATGAAAACGGGAAAGTTCTTAACCATAAATATAAGAAGCTCTTTTTCTGAGAAAATCGGATGTCCCAGGCGGGACAGAGAAAGTCATTTTGTCACCTACCAAATGCAACTAAAGACACTTTTCTTCAAATCCCGCATGAATTCTACTAAATGTGGGGGGTCAATACAAGCTGAGATTTGGGTCCTTTTTTGGTTACCAGATTTGGTCCCTTTTAGGCCGCAAGAGTTTGATGAATTCTGATTCTTATCGTATATTGATTATTGGCCCAAAACTTAGGCTTCTCATGGGCCTGTTGTATTGACGAAGGTGAATCCTGAAATCTATCGCATGCCCAACTAATAATTGCATCCCGCAGAAACACTCGGGCTTCATTCCTTCGACCTTTTCCGTCAATTACCCAGAACTCTAAGGCATGTAAATTAATTCACACGAATAACAAAAGTTAATCCAATTCATAAGAAATTGGCTCACAGCTCACATAACCGTGAGTTTAAATTCTGCTGTCGATATAAAAATATTGATAAATGATTTATAAGTACATCTGTAAATACTTTTTGAGTTGGGGGCATGTTTTGATCTTGATGAACTTCGGGGATCCAACTCATCTAAACTTAAAAAAAATGCTTAGCTCAAGCAAACCATCTTCAAGTTGTTAGACTACACGAAGTAAAAAAACAAGGCATTCATGAGCGTACAACTTAGGAGTTAGGACTCTGAAATGAGACAAATGCACTATTGGCAAGCAAGGCCTATAAAGAGTGAGCGATTATACTTCAAACACACATCATACGGGAGGCTTCCGCTGTGTTTAGGTTTTGAGAAAGCCAATATTTTTTTAAAAAGAAAAAGAAAAAGAAAGAGAGAAGCAAGGATTTTTTTTCTTTGGGGGGGCGGGGGGAAGGAAATTGCTGTTTCCCTGTTGGTTTTTTCTTGTTTGTTTACTTGCATTTGTATTTGGTTGTGGTGTGTGAGGAGTGAAATCGTGGTGGGCACTAATCCAGGCTGGTCGCCCCATGTGGAATCCATTATATCCTTTTGCTTGTTTTCAGTGGCTGGTTCTGCTCTTCTCATTTCTCAACCCTGGCATCTTGAAGTTTTAGGCTTTTCATTCATTCACTTATTTGAAAATCTTCGGTCAGTGATGAATTTTAGTAGTAGTGCCTTTTTACTAGAAAATTCCAAACCCCGCAAATAACTACCTACATGATATCCGACGGCAACACCCAATAAAAAGACACGTCTACATTACATGTGTGTTTGAGAATCCGTTAGGAAAAAGGAGTTTACCGATTCCGAGAAGAATTCACGAAATCCAAGAAGAATTTACGGATTTCGAAATGATTTTTACGATTTTCAAAATGATTTTGTCTTGACTTACGTATAGCATTGGGAGAAAATTCTTCCCAAACATATACAAATATAGAGAGGGAGGGAGGCGTGTAGGATGTTTAAGCTAGAGACGGGCAAGAAAAGAGGAGGGGTTGGTGTTGGTTCAATTCAACAGAGCAGCCTTGAAACGAAATAGTTTTTTAATTTCAAATCAACAACAGCATTACTGCTAATTATGACCCATAACCTGAGGGTTACTTACAATCCATCTCTGCCCATATTCTCTAATCGAATATGCTTTCTTCCACTTGCATCTTCATTAATGCTAACACGCCAACTCTTCAATCTTGGGAAAAGCCACTCCCTCCCCCTTTTTCAGTGCTTACTACTCCTTCAGCGTTTTTGATTTTAAATGAAAGTCAGATTCCTTTAAAAAAAATACGAACAGGTTTAATAAGAATTATTGTTCCAGCTGACAAGTAAAAAGAAGTCCGGGTTCTCCCACTGTATATATATTTTTCCTGAAAGAAAGAAAGAAAGAAACGAAAAGCAGGAACATAGATGATTGAGAGCTCACTGAGGTGGCGTTGGCCTTCCAGGAGAAAGTGGTTGAGTTCCTCACTGACACTTGGGATTTGGAACACAAATTGGCAATTCATTAACCGGTATTCAATCAACAGAGCCACCTCACCCTCTTTAGACCACGTCACCCTAATAGTACCACCAATTCATCAGTCATCGCAAACGCCGTTAACTTCTCGTCCACGGTACTCTGCCTGATTTTTTTGACTGCGTTTAATTAATCTTCTTCGCCGAATAATTCTGCAACTTAAGTAAGCAGACGGTGACGGGGGAAATGGACTTGCTCGGTGGATGCATGGATGTAATTGAAGAAAGGGAATAGCATCAGTTTATGTTTATCACGACTCATGTCATTTTGATTAACAAATAAATAAACCGCAAAAACGCCGAAATGTTCATTTGGTGGGCCCAGTCAAAATCAAAACGAGGCTTTCCTGTTCGCAACCCCCTGTCTCTCTCAATCGCAGCCACGTGTCAGGATTATGCTATGCCACCCTCCTCCATCTGTATTCGTCGTCGCTCGTCCTGATGACCATGACTTTTTCCCTTTTACCCATTATGTACGTTGAAATTGATTTAGATGGAAATAGAATTTACTGTCGCAACTTGTTATTATTAATTCTTAAGAGCATTTCGTAGAAAGCGTATGATGCGTAGCATATTTATATCAAACATGGCAGCATTCTGCGGATATTTTTTTTCAAACAAGAGGAGAATATATTTTTTTTGGGGTTAAGGCTTGATAAAATAAAGGTCTCGATATTTGAGGGACACGGACAGATACTTATATTTTATAAGTGTTATAGGATGAGCTATGATTCAGGCCTAATAATTTCCTTTTATTTTATTCTTGTTAAAATATGTAAATCGATATAAAATTTCTCTTACATGTTTATTTTAAAATTTGTAAAATCGTTCTTTTAGAGATTTCTAAACACACTCTGTCTATGTTCCATTCATTGCTCACTCATCTCAACTTCTCTGTTAGTCTCATCAAATGTCAAAGCTTCCAGATCTCAAACCATGGTTCCCTTTCCAGGTCCGTTGCTGTTAAGCAAGCTGGTTTAGCCTTCCTATTTAAATCACCCAACTTCTAGAGATCTTCGTCAACGTGTCTGTCCCCTGGCCCACAACAAAATATTCAGTCCAAAACAATAGGTAAACAAAAATTGAAAACAACATATACTGGCACATTTCACAAAATTATGCTTCATATTATGTATTATTCTTTTGTTAACATGTATGTATATGTGCGTGTCCCTTAAACAAAATAAAAGCACCCATCTTCTCAAGATTAAATTTTGATTAATTTTCATATTACATACATTTCTGAAATGTCAACGACATCAGGCAAAAGTCAAGGGTCATCAGAGTTGTACCCCTGTACTGTTTTTGGCTCTTTCCTCCTCGTCACGTGCCTTAGATGCTGTCCTGGGCTTCGTGGCTGGGGGTCTTCGGTCGTCACTTCGGGGATTTATATCTGCGGGGGCATCGCCTGATTTTGCACGTTAAATAATAATTCAGCGACTCGTACGCTCGATTTTGAAGCCTCAGAGACTCCCAGAGGACGAAACAAAGAAGGACAAATATATAAAATTTGAAACTTAGAGGGCAACAAGGAGGCAGGCAGGGCAGCTCGGGGTTGTCAGCGGCTTGCGGGGTCTTCCTATGTGGTATTTGAGTTTTTCGATGCAAAGCCAGCTCCAAAGCTGAGCCATTGTTTTGTTTCTTTATGCCTCCGCCATCTTCCTCGGTTACTTCTTCTCTTCAGCGGTTTCCTCAACCTTTTCAGCTGAGCATAGAAGGTTACAGGAGTTACTGTGGACCATACGGAAGAATCACGATCCTCTGCTTCTTGATTCTTTGGTTCCCTTCCCCTCTGCTTTTCCATCATCTATGGTGGAAAGCATGTGTTTCTTCAACAAGGTGTCCCTCTCTAATTTGTTACCTGCTATGTGGTCCTTGTAGCTTAAGATCAGCTCCTTTTTAAGTTTGACAAGTAATGTGCTTCTTTTTTTTATCTTCCCCCTTCTAGCAATTACTTGAAATTCTCATTATGGGCTATTTTCCGGCATGTTTCGGGTACAGTGGAGGGACTTTCTTCTCGGGTTGGTGTGTGAGAGTTTGTGTTTTAGGTTAGGGCTTTGAATAGGCCAAGAAACAGTGAGGTGGACTCTAAGAAGGAGGCTTTGAGTTTCTCTGCATATTTCGATCTGGGTTGTTCTCTGAAGTTGAGGCTAATTATTCTGCATTACTTGTGCCTTGTTGCCTGCAAAACTTATCCACTGTTTTCTCCTAATACTCGTTATTTGTATGTTTAGATGCTTTTATAATTCCTCTAGTCCATCGGCACTTGTTTTCTCCAAATGCTCGTTATTTGTATATTTCAATATCGCTTTTCCGGGAGAGTGGGGTTGCGAGATTTTGCATTTGATGAGCTTGCGATGTTCCCATTTCCCTCTCATTGACAATGTATCTTTCTTGTCGGACTCCGCAGGATATTCTCGTTATAAAGCCTCCGAAGAAATCTCCGTTGTTGTTAAGGACGGCAGTTTTAATATTTTCAGTGGTTTGCGGTATCTTCATTTGTTCAGTCTGTCTGAAGCAGATAACCTCACCTGCAAGGACCAAGTTTCTGGAAATGCATGTTGTTGAGAAGCCTTCTCAACATAGAGTAAAGCCAACGGATATCCCCTATTTACATTATCCCAAACCTGTATCTTTTAGCAGGTAAATTGAAGTTTCTGGAAATAAATTGACAATTGCTCTTGATTGTGTTGTTTATTAATTTCCTTATAAATTAACAGGGATGAGTGTGCTCGTAATCCCGTACAGTACTTTGTTATTTTGTCCAATCAGAGATCAGGCAGTGGATGGTTTGAGACCCTTTTGAATACTCATGTTAATGTGAGCTCAAACGGGGAGATATTTTCTGTTTATTGTAGAAGGAAGAATATTTCTTCGATTGTACAGACTTTGGATAAAGTTTATAATTTGGATTGGCTCAGTAGTGCCTCCAAGAATGAGTGCTCTGCTGCGGTTGGCTTAAAGTGGATGCTCAATCAGGTAAAATACCTCTTGGTCTTCCATGCTGTTACCCGCATGTATTTTGTTCAAAATTCAAAATGTGCCCACAGAATTCGTGATTTAGCTTAATTTCATTTTTTTACCAACTATGAAATTTGTCTATTCTTAGTCTGAGACTGAGTGTTGATGTATGGTGCCATGAAGGAATCCCTAGATTATTATTCACAAATATGTTCTGAAGCTATTCCCCCTGATACCTGAAATAGATATATACTCATGCTGGAACATGTCCAAGTTTATTGACACGTTCGTTATGAATTATGGATATAAACTTATCTTGGGCGTAAAATTCTGTTATCGACGTTAAAAAACAATCAAATACATTTTCTGCTATCTACTTCAGCAGGCATATTGGGCCACTGTAGTATCTCTATACAGCTTCTTAGTACTTTATTTAGTTAGTGTCTCTATTGGGGAAAAAAAATCCTGCAGAAGCATTCTCTATCATGAGATATTTTGGGTGAAATTGTGCCTCTTCGGGTTTCTGTCATAATCACCGTTCTCATCAGTCTGTTTCTTCCTCCAGAGAGTTTCTGCCATGTCAAGAACTGCAGATTGTAGGCGGTTTTGGCTGTGAGACTTTTCATGACAGATTTAGGGGAATTGTGTCTGAAGTGCTAATATTCAAGGGCGCCATATTGGTTCTACTTTACTCATTAAATAGTCACTATTTGTTAATGCACTTTCTGATGTCACCTGGACAAACACCAATGTGCAAGCAATCACCCTTACAGGAAGACTTGTGGGGTAAAATTTAGTTATGGCCTCACCTCAGGCTTCCCTTTCTCTCCTGCCGTGTTTATGTTGATGCTAGATCTGAAATAACACTCAATGCTTGCCAGACCTTACTGATGTTGACTCAGTCGTTGCGTAAAAATTTTGTCAACTCTCTTGTCTGGACTTAATTTTACAGGCATTGTATTTGCAACGCTCATTTGATCTGAGTGGCCAAGTGTCAATTAATTTAACTTCCTTTTTTGGTGAACAGTGCCATGCAAGATGAGAAGGCAGATGGGTTGCTGAAGCACTTTCATCCAAATGATCTGGCATTTGTTATACTTGTTTTTTAGGATTAATATATTAGTCCAATAATTTGATATGACCTAACTGAGCTTTGTCGTGAATCAAGACTTGCTGTGCTTTTTTCTTGCTATTCATGTGAGGGTTAGTAATTGAAGAATCAAGACAATCTGTTTTTATGCAGGGATTACTGGAGCACCACAAAGATATAGTAGACTACTTTAACCAAAGAAGTGTCTCTGTTATATTTCTATTTCAGAGAAACCTGTTGCGCAGGATGGTTTCAATGCTTGCTAATTCCTATGATCGTTATGCGAAGTTATTGAATGGAACTCACAAGTCTCATGTACATTCTGCTGAAGAGGTCTGTCTAGTCTTTTTCTTCCCCTCGACTCTCTCATATACATTAAATAAGAAACTCATCCTTGGTAATTATTTTAGGCTGACACCCTTGCAAAGTATAAGCCCACCTTAAATTCTTCGTCACTGCTAGCTGACTTGAAGGGAATGGAGATGAAAACTGCAATGGCTTTAGAATACTTCAATAGCACTCGTCATATGCTCCTTTTCTATGAAGATCTTATGAGTAATCGCACCGTAAGGGTCTTCCAAATTTCTGAATGCTTTACATAGAGTTACTTTGCTCTCCTTTCCCTGATACAATGCTTATATTAGCGTCTATCCAATACACTGGTCACTGGTGGCTTATTTTAACCTAGCTGCACAATTTTTCGAAAGTATGGCCATAATTTCTCCTCCTCTTCCCTTTCCTGTCTTCATAATGAGCATTTTCTTACACAAAAATGTCGGGTAGTGTTTGGCTATTATGAAGAAAATTACATATGAAATCATAAACGACTAAGCTTTAGCTAGCCACATATAAATTAGCATATATTTCTTGAATTTTTAAACTTGGTTGAAACCTCTTCGCAGATATATTGGTATTTTCTGAGCTTTTGATACATTTGAAGTTTTTTGTTTGATGCAGAAACTTCAAGACGTGCTAGAGTTTTTAGGATTGCCGCAGATGGATTTAAGAAGCAGGCAGATTAAGATACACAGAGGACCAATGTCAGAGCACATTAAGAACTGGGATGATGTTAAGAGAACACTGAACGGAACTATATACGAGAGTTTTCTGGGGCCTGATTATTAGTGGAAATCAATCAATATCATCAGTCAGTCATTGTCATTATAAAAAGAGTATAGAAAGTTACATGCACTATTCACAAGTCGTGAATGATGTGAGGCTCATCTTCGGCAACCACCCTAGTTTCTTCAAATTGTTGAAAGGGTCAAATAAATGGCTTCCCCGATATTGCCCCTGCGAGCCTCAAGGCTCACAATTTTGATGATGTAACAGTGTTCTTTAGCCTTGTCTATTTGTTTTTTACCATGCATCCATCTGTGTCAATTCCCCGGTGATCAAGGATATATCGGTTGCTTTGTATTTTTAGCCATTAGTTTTGAATGATCAGAATGATCCTGTATATACTCACTAATGTATTCGAGTCAATATATGAGCATTTTGTTTTGTGAGCGGGCGTCTTTGGCTCATGTTCAGGACACATTAGCTATCATGGTGAATGTCATTTGAAAATCACTTGTCCAAATAGACTTTTATTTTGCGTTGGCTAAAATTATTTGACGAGATCACCTCAAATCTAGTTGATCCACTAGCCTCCTTCGGCTCCATCACTGATGGCTCCGCCGGCGCATCACTATCGTTGATGAGGCTGTCAGGAAACTGCTCAAGCTTGTAACTGTGCAACCAGAAGCCACGTGCCAAATAAGTAACTAGTTGAGTAACGAAGTCAGTTACGTTAACTAAGTCTGTTAAGGGTATTAGACTGTGATTGTTAGTAAGTTAGATGGCCCACGCTTTTGTCCATTGTATATATGTGTGTAAAGTTAATGGAAAGCATATACTGATTCTGCTCTCTCTTTCATTCGTCCCATTCACGTTTCCTCCACTCTACCTTTTCCATCATGGTATCAGAGCAGCAAGACTCAGAGTCCATGGCAGCGACGTCTCAAACGCGTGAAGCTGCAGACACAAATATCTCACAAAGGAAGGATGTCGTTACCTTCACGCACCTCATCTCGGTTAAGCTGGAAGAACATAACTATTTGCTATGGAAACAGCAAATAACTACAGCGATCAGAGGACATGACCTGCACCACTTCATCGATAAAGATATCAAAGCACCGGCGAAGCACATATCCACCGGTGAAGGAGCCAGACTCAAGACGAATCCTGCTTTTCTTGACTGGCAACGACAAGATCAACTCCTAATGTCTTGGATGAGTTGCTCCATGTCTGAATCTCTTCTCACTCGTATTGTCGGTTGTGAGACCTCCCTTCAAATTTGGGAGAAATTGCAGAGTCGCTTCACATCTCAGACGAAGGCGAAAGTTCGCCAACTCAAGACTCAGCTGAAGTCACTCAAGAAACGAAACCTATCAGCCAATGACTATCTGCTCAAGCTTAAAGGCACAGTTGACGCTTTAGCAGCCATTGGACACCCAATCTCTGAGGCTGATCACGTGGAACACATCCTTGAAGGTCTACCAGATGACTATGATTCTTTCGTTACTGCCGTCACCACTCGAAGTGAGGCATATACTGTTGATGAAATTGAGGCCCTGCTTCTTGCTCAAGAAGCTCGAATTGAGAGGCACCAGAAAACCACTGAGACAATCCCTGCTGCCAATCTTGTTCATACTAGAGGCCGTGGCAATCATTCCTTCCGTGGAGGCCGCCGTGGACGTGGAGTCCGTACCAGAGGACGTGGAGTCACCTCCAACACTTATGGCAGTCGTCTCCTTGCAAGTCGACCTTCTACCTCGTCTGGCTCTTCCAACCAAGTCTCTACGTGTCAGATCTGTGAGAAGCGTGGACATTCAGCTTCTGATTGCTGGTATCGCTATGATGAAGAGTTTCAAGCACTCAGTGTTTCCAGTCCATCTGCTAAGAAACCTCAGGGTGCTCATATTGCATCTACTAACTCTGTTGTTGATCCTGACTGGTATCTAGACTCCGGAGCCACCAGTCACATTACACATGATGATCACAACATTGTCGACAAGTCAGGTAGCAAGAAATATCACTCTATCTCAGTTGGTGATGGATTTGATCTCCCTGTTCACTGCACAGGACATACCTCTCTTGCTCATTCGCAACATAATTCGTCTCTCCACCTTAAAGATATCTTGCATGTCCCTGCTATGACTAAGAATCTTTTGAGCATATATCGTTTATGTGTTGATAACAACATACTCATTTCGTTCTTCTCTAATGTGTATGTTGTCAAGGATCTGGAAACCAATAGGGAGCTGTACAGAGGACACACCAACACTGGCTTATATCCTCTTAAAGAAATATTGCACCAACTTCAATCCATTCAACGATGCAGAACCACTCAGACTGGCTTGCTCACAACTGCTCCTGATCATCATTCCAATTCTGCTTTTGAATTTCATTGTGGATCTTGTTGCTTTGTTAATTCCTCTACTGTCTCTTCCTTTCAAATTTGGCACAATAGACTAGGTCATCCTTCGTCACCTGTTGTTTCACATATTATGAAATTGTGCCATATTCCTAATAATACAAGATCATCCTTTGATTTTTGCAACTCTTGCTCATTGGGAAAATCTCATAAATTACCTTACACTTCCTCAGAGACTCAGTACACCAAACCATTACAACTTATACACACTGACATTTGGGGACCTGCTCCCATTGCTTCACGAGAAGGCTATAAATACTACATTCACTTCACAGATTCTTATAGCAGATACACGTGGTTCTATCCACTGACACATAAGTCTGATGCATTTTCTGTCTTCCTTACATTCAAGTCTATGGTCGAGTTACAATTCAACTCCAAAATACTTGCTGTTCAATCTGACTGTGGTGCAGAATTCATGAAGATAGGGAAATTTCTCCAACAAACTGGTATTATTCATCGCCTCAGCTGCCCTCACACTCATGAGCAGAATGGCATAGCAGAAAGGAAACATAGAACTATCACTGAAGCAGGCCTCACACTGTTAGCCAATGCTTCTCTACCACTGTCACTATGGGCTGATGCTTTTCACACTGCTTGCTACCTTGGAAACAGGCTACCCTCTAAGGTTCTTGGTGGCTCTTCACCCTTCCTCAAACTTTTTGGCCGTGAGCCTACTTACAAACATCTACGTACATTTGGTTGCTTGTGTTTTCCTCATACACGCCCCTATAACAAGCATAAGCTAGATTACAGGTCTGTTCCTTGTATATTTCTTGGGTACAGCTCCTCTCATAAAGGGTACAGGTGTTGGGATCCACTTGGCCGTCTGTATATTTCTCGTGATGTTGTTTTCAACGAATGTGATTTTCCTTACAACCGTTTGGTCCAGAAACACATTGTGTCCTCTCCAGTGCCATCTCCTGTACTACCACCTGGCTGCCCTCCTACACTATCCTCCAACATTACCCCAGTTGCTTCCTGTGGTGACCAACGACCAGAGGTGTCTATCAATCCTGCTCCTCCAGCTCCTATCAGCTCTGCTGGTGCATCATCTCCCTCTATGTCTCCTTCCTCCTCTGTGGCACCTAATCTCCCTACTAGTACACCTAGGGCTGAGCCACTCAGGATGGTCACTCGCTCCATGAATGGCATTTTTAAACCCAAAGCTCTTGCTGTTGACACTACTCTTGATGAACCTACTACCCTCACTGAGGCTCTCAAGTCTCCTGCATGGAAGGAAGCTATGGATGAAGAATATAAAGCTCTTTTACGCAATCAAACTTGGCATTTGGTCCCTCTGCCTCCCAATAGGAGAGCTATAGGCTGCAAATGGGTCTTCAAGAAAAAGACCTTCCCTGATGGCTCTTGGAAGAACAAAGCCAGGTTAGTGGCTAAGGGGTTTCACCAGCGAGAAGGCTTTGACTTCAAGGAGACTTTCAGTCCTGTGGTCAAGCCTGTCACAATCCGTGTCATCTTATCCATTGCTGTGGCACAAGGATGGGGTATTAGGCAAGTTGATGTTAATAATGCCTTCCTCAATGGCATCCTTCATGAGGAAGTCTATATGTCCCAACCTCCAGGTTTTATGCAAGGCAACAGCTCCATTGTCTGCAAGTTAGATAAAGCACTGTATGGGCTTAAACAAGCCCCAAGAGCTTGGTTTGAAAGACTTAGTACTACCTTGAGGAGTTTTGGCTTTGTTAATAGCAAGTGTGACCAGTCCCTTTTCATTCGTGCAACTAAACAACACATTACCTATGTCTTGGTTTATGTTGATGATCTCATTCTGACTGGCTCATCACACACAGCCTTGTCAAGACTTGTGACAGACCTGAACACTAAATTTCCTCTTAAGGACCTTGGGAGGTTGAATTATTTTCTGGGTATTGAAGTTAAGACACTAAGGGATGGCACTCTCTTCATGTCTCAGGCCAAATACATCCGGAGCATTCTGAGGAAGGCAGGTTTCTCTACAGCACGTGCAGCCAACACTCCTATGTCTTCAAACCTTGTACTTACTAAAACAGGCACTGTGCCAATGTCAGATTCTGCTCTCTACAGAACCATTGTTGGATCTTTGCAATATGCTACAATCACACATCCAGAGATTAGCTTTGCTGTGAACAAAGTCTGTCAGTTCATGCAGAACCCCTTCCAGGAGCATTGGCAAGCAGTCAAAAGGATTCTCCGATATCTTGCAGGCACTCTCACTCATGGTCTGCAACTTAAACCATCCAACAATCGATCCATTGTAGCCTTTTGTGATGCTGATTGGGCTACCGACAGAGATGATAGGAAAAGCACTACCGGATACTGCATTTACTTTGGCCACAACTTGGTCTCCTGGTCCTCGAAGAAACAAACCACTGTTTCCAGGTCCAGCACTGAAGCCGAGTACAGGAGCATGGCTTCTACAGTGGCTGAAATCTTATGGATCAAATCCCTCCTTAGTGAGCTCCGAATCAAGCTTCCTCAAGCTCCTCGTGTCTTCTGTGATAATCAGAGTGCGGTTATGATGACAGCCAATCCAATCCTTCATGCTCGAACCAAACACTTGGAGCTAGACCTTCACTTCGTTCGTGAGCGTGCCATTCGAAGGGAGATCAATGTATATCATATTCCTTCTTTCAAGCAACTAGCAGATGGTTTTACTAAAGCTGTGTCTAGTCGAAATTTTTCTATGTTTAAGAATAAGATAGGTGTTGGAGATGACCGTTGAATTGACGGGGGATGTCAGGAAACTGCTCAAGCTTGTAACTGTGCAACCAGAAGCCACGTGCCAAATAAGTAACTAGTTGAGTAACGAAGTCAGTTACGTTAACTAAGTCTGTTAAGGGTATTAGACTGTGATTGTTAGTAAGTTAGATGGCCCACGCTTTTGTCCATTGTATATATGTGTGTAAAGTTAATGGAAAGAATACACTGATTCTGCTCTCTCTTTCATTCGTCCCATTCACGTTTCCTCCACTCTACCTTTTCCATCAGAGGCAATGCATTCGAACGGTTCAACGAGAGATTCAATAAAATTCCCAAGGCATGGGTATTAAACCAAACTCCTTGGAGAGGATTCGAAATGTATCTATCTTATAGTGGCTCATTGAGTCATGTTCATCTCACAAAATCGAATAGCCTTGACCATCCAGGATTCTGTAATGCCGGCTGGGCCTCAGAGCATTGAACGGAAAACTTATTCAGTTGGTGTTCAAGGAAAGAACACACCATATCTCGGTCTATGGGACAACATTAACGTAGTACTTCCCTTTAGTCAAACCCTACACTTCATCCAAGTTTTTTTTAAAAGAAAAATACGTTGTTCACTGAAAAATTGATTGGTTTAAGGTAGATGCCCTCTGCTGAACAAGTTACATGCGTATGCTAGCTCTCATATTCCATATTGTTAAAATATTAGTTCAGATTGTTATGAAGTAACTCAATTGCTATAAAGGTCGCCCATCACTACACTTGTATCATTCACAAATCAATACAACACACTTGTATTCTTTTCTTCTCGTCATTACATTTATAATATGAAAACAGGAGATGAAGAATCTTGTATGAAATTTGGCCATATTTCCTCTTCAGTGAGAGACAATACTCCTTTTACCTCCTCAGATCCATTCATAACAGCTTTGATGTTTTTAATCGAATTAAAAACTTTACGAATGCACTTTTTACAAGAACTTTTGCAGAGCATCTACTGAGGAATCAACAAAAGCGACCTTTGCTTAACTGTTGCCTTTGACATATGTGGAAGGCCACTTGACTATTGCATGTGACGATAGCAAAAAACTGGTCGAGTGGCCAACTGAAGGCAAAAGACAAAGCTCAACGACAACATTGTAAGTTGCATCTAGTTGGAAAGCTGCTTCTTATGTCCTAGGGCAGAAGAACTACAAATAACAACGAATGAAGTAACGGGCATGTATTTAAAAAACCAACCATGGTGGCGACTTAAATAAAGCTTAAATAATGGGAAAACCAAATTGCCCATCACCACCGTACCAGTCCTCATCAAAATATAGACTTCTAAAAATGGAGTCAGACTGTCTTTTCAATTTGGCACTTTACTATATAATAATCATATATTAAAAGGCTGTAAACATAAGCCACACTCTCCAGTTGGCGATGCAATGCTTGTAGAAACTGCTTTTCCTAGTTGTGGCCCCTATGAGAGTCGTCATGCTGCCGACATTAAACAGTTTCCATGGTTATAAAATCCCTTAAACACAACCCCTTGTTCGCTGCTCTTTGGATTATGAAGAGGTAGGCGCAGTCGCACTTATGCACTTTTCTTCATACAAATACACACAATCGAAAAACAATGTATTTCCCACTCCTCAGGAACTATGGCCTGGGCCCACCAATACATGCATGATGCTTCTTGCCCCTTGAGTTCTATAAAACCCTCCCTACAAAGGAGGGTTATCAAGCAACTCAGTTCCAAGCTCCGATCGATATCCATCATCCTGGAAAATCATTAACTTGAGTTCCATCGGTTCAACATCGATCCATCCAACTCTCTTACATCTCCTGTAGATTTAAACCAATCTTTCTCTCTCGTCTTGATGGCGCAAACCAAGCTCGTCCTTGGCTTCGTCATCCTTGCACTGGTCTCGTGCCTGGAACGTTCGTCCATTGAGGGACGATATTTGAAGTCTGAAGACAATGAAAACTTTGTCAACCGTGAGGTGGAGGATGTCGTGTCCAGAGAAGCGCTATCAACTACGAATGCTACCGCCCTGACAGACGTGTCTCCGCCGTCGACGCCAGGGGAGGGTCATGAGGTGTCTGATTTCAGACCCACGAAACCCGGTCACAGCCCCGGTGTGGGACACTCGGTTCACAACTAAGGCGATATGACTGTCCTAGGAGGGCGGCAACGATAATCAAAGGAATGGTGGTCCAGGATGTAACGTGTACATGGTAAATTACATATATTGGCTCACGGCCAAATCATTTGTGGACAATTCCATTTTGTTATTGGTTGTTTTTTTTAACCATTTGATGTTAGATATAAGAAGAAGGTGGTGACTGTCATCTATATATGTTGTAGTAGACCGGTAGATAATGATTATGTAGGCGGGGCCCAATGGATGGATGGATGATGAGGAGATATGTAAATGTGTTATCATCTAGTGAAGGCAGGAGAGGAGGTTGAGGGCGTTGTGGTTTTCATGTTTTTTGGGTCTTTTGGGTCTGGTTGGGGTCAAATAGTCGCGAAACCAAAGATCATTTCTTGGTTTTGGTTGTGGATGGCGTTTATCGGGGCGGTACCATCCATTACCAATTGTGCTCCCACCAAAATCATGAATGTTAAATCTGAGGAATTGAAGAAGCTACAGGGACATGCTAATAACCAAACCACCACGCCTCAATCAATCAGTATGTCACTAATTAACAACCAAGGTGAGCTTCGTATATTCTGTCATTTATTCTTGGAAGCATGAATCAAATCGGCATGACTAAACGTAATTGAATTGGTTAACGGGTGCGAGGGGCAAATAATATGGGGCCGTTCGGATTCCATGACAGTGACTCGTACTAGTGATTCAAAGTTACCACGTTTTGATTCAAACTAATGATTTCATACTTTTATGGATCCCAATTAAGTAATAAGCAGATGTGAATTCACGCTCATCCTCAGCACTGATAATCTGAATTATATATATTTACATTATTGGGTCCGCTTGGAAACACACTGAGATAAGCAACTTATTTGCATAAGAACTTATGGAGAAGTAAGATTGGAAATAAATCAGATTGTAAAAGTTATTTGTGTTTGAGAAAACGGTGGAAGAAGTGACTTATTTGTAAAATTAAGCTCAGGATTTCAACTTGTTGGCAGAAATAACTTATTTCCATAAGCAATTTATTTCCATAAGCTTTCCCAATCAGACAAAAAAAGTGAACAGTAACTTATAATGATTTTTGACACTGTGCAACGCACTTATGGAGGTTAAAAAACATTTCCAAATAGGTCCAATGTCGTTTTACTCGCCCACACACATATTAAATGTTTTTATCTATTGCAGTTAAAATCCCAAATGAAGATAACTCTCTCTCTCTCTATGTGTGTGTATATAGCTACTCTCTCTTTTTTCCCCTTGAAAAAATGTAACTACTTCCTTTAATTTGTGTTGTAAAATATATAATTTAAGATACAACCCATATATGATATTAAAGGAAATTTAATGAATGAGTTCTATTTAATTGTGTCCGTTTGGTAAAGCGGTGGAAAAGTATTTTTACCATTTATGAGGTAAATGTGTGAAGGAGATTATCTCATTTTACGGAAAAATACTGTTAAACGTGATTTTGGGATGCTGAAAAACGTTTTCAAACACCCCATTATCGATGTACCCGTGGCGAAGTAGTAGTGGTAGCAGGGACTGGGGTCCAAGGCCGTATGTGGCCATTTTGCTTTTGAGTTTGGCTTCACATTTGTTTTATACGATGCTTACTTTTATTAGTTGTATTGTGCAAGCAACCTTTGTTTTTGTTTTTTAAATCCTGGGGCACCTCTTGTGTTGTGCATTTATCTAGTTCACTTTGTACCCGTTTAAAAATTCATTAGAAAAATGATTTCACATAATTCGAAGTAAGTATGTGAAAGTAATTTTATCTCAATTTATGTAAAAACCATTCAAAATAAAGTTACCAAATACACGTTTTATCTCTGACGAGATTGCCCTTTTGAGGGTGGAAATATCAAGGTGAAGTATGTTAAAGTAATTTTATCTCAATTTATGTAAAAACCATTCAAAATAAAGTTACCAAACACACGTTTTATCTCTGACGAGATTGCCCTTTTGAGGGTGGAAATATCAAGGTGATTGATTGCTCAGCTAATGAACTAAGATTGAGAATTTGATTGTTACAGAAATAAGAGGAAGATTGAGAGAACTCAATATGCTCATTTTCACCTTTTCTTTTTTCCTTGGATTCCCAGTTATTTTCCGTTGACCTATAATTTCCCCATTATTAATGCATGATATACCTCTGGAAAAAATGTCATACGGGATAAAACATATATACACCTTAAATTTGCAAAATAACATGGGCGATATTCTTTTGATATATCATATTGTGTGTTTGACAACAACTTTTTAGGATCTAAAATGCATTTTGGGATCAAAATTCCATTAACTTGCAGATTCTGGTGTTTGATAACTCATTCTTTCAAAATATATTAAGTAAAAAACTCTTTTTTAGCAGAATAAATGCACTCTGAATCTAACGCATGCATTATGCTAAACTGGGTTTTCCCAATCGTTTTTTAAATGCGCACGTTGTCATCACCCACGTTTTTTACTCTTGAAAATCGATAAATGTTAAGGCCGGCCGTTCAAAGAACCAAACCATTGGTTCATAAAAAACTGAGTCCGGCCTCTTCAATTTTCATGTAAACTGGCTTGGTTTTTCTATCGATTAGTTTGATTGGGTTGGGTTTAATGGGTCTTTGATCAATGACTCAAAACACTTGACGATTCAGTTCTTAAAAATGCAAAGGTGAATGGAATAGGGCATCATGCATGATCAAAGATGCCGGGTCAAACACTCCTTTGTTAATGGAAGTCGTTCTCTTTGGAATCATACATACGCCGCCATCCCTTACTTTCCCGCAACTATATGCATGCACTTCTACACGTCGTGCTTCTAACTGTTTATACACTCATTTTCACATCAAATATGGTCGATTGCCAAATGTTATATATTACACATGGAATATTTATATATATAATTGAGTGGAGGCCGAATCGCGTTAGGTGCAATTGCTTCCGAGTTTCGAATTGCTGAATGGGAGATCGATAGAGAAATATAGTTTGTTGGAATATTTTTAAAATGAAGAAATGTGATTTTTTTTTGTGTGAAAGAAATGTGATTTTTCAAAAGAAGATATGTTATTTTAAAAGTTATGTCTTTATAAATTAATGAGTTTTTTGAAGGGTTGTGTATGGAGTTATAATTGTAAAGTCATGTATCCCTACATATCATAAAGATGTAACTCTTAATGGAAAAGTCATTATGGTTGTGACTTTTTATTGAAGTTGTATGGTTATGGCCTTTAATTGAAAAGACATTACTTTAAAAGGTACCGATTCAATACATCTCTCTATACTCTATAAATACTCTCTCCATCTCTCTATTTGGACATAAAATTTTTCACACAACAAGATCAAACTTATTGTCTTTTTCTTTGAGTGCACACATAGATAAAACCAAATTATCACTTTGTAAAAGTCTTTATTGTCTTGACTTGAGTGTTGTGAGTGCAATCAATACTTAAGGGTATCTATTGTATCATATAAAAAATTCGCTGACTAATCCAACATGCACAATGTAATATAGGAATAGGTAGGAGCGAATTAAGTCTAAAGGAAAGTGATGTCTACACCTTGGAGACATCGTGCACAAATCTCTTTTCATCTTTTTCATCTCTTCTTATACTCTCCAAATAATCATTTTCACCAACAGTGCCAACATTATTTAGGCTTAATTGTGTGAATAAAAATGGTTTCTTCGAAGGAGTTGTCTACGAATTTTGTGAAGTTAGAAACATTTGAAGGAGACAACTTCTTAAGATGACAAAAGAAGATGAAATTTCTTCTCACAACTCTAAATGTGGCTTATATCCTCACCACCCTCACGCCGTAAGAACAAGAAAGTGAAACTATTGTCGATATAAGAGAGACAAAAATGGGAGAATGATGACTTCATTTGCACTAGATGTATCTTAAATATGCTTTGCAATGCTTTGTTTGATGTTTTCAAGATTCAGTGTACAAAAGATCTCTGGGAGAAACTTGAGATAAGGTACATGCAGGAAGACGCAACAAGTAAAAAGTTTTTTGTTTCTTGTTTCAATAATTATAAAATGATTTATGAAAATCATCATGAAACAATTGCATAAGGTAGAAAATATTTTGAATAATTTTAAACAACAAAAAATGAATAAGAATGAGTCTATTGATGTCTCATCAATCATAGATAAAGTTTCTCCTTCTCGGAAAGATTTCAAAAAGAGTCTTAAGCACAATAAAGAAATATCACTCTTGAGCAATTGAGAAATCATCTTCGTTTAGAAGAAGAATATCAAAAGTAATATAAGACAAAAGATGTAAATGCTCATGAGAAAGTCCACATAGTGGAGGAAGCACAGTTCCATAAGACCTCAAGAAAAAGAGGGAAGAAGAATGACAAATCTCAAGCGCAGTATTATCATAAAAGTAAGAAAAACAAAAGGTACTTATTTCTTTTGTGGAAAAACTAAATATTATAAGAAAAAAGTCGTTTCTTCAAGAAAAAGAAAGATAAAGAAAACAATACATCTAAAAAGTTGACAGTCTCATGGTTATGATTTATGAGATCCACTTGGTTGATAACAATAAGTTATGGTGGGTGGACTCTGGTGCAATTCATGATGTGTATAAGAACAATGCCTTATTCAAGACATTGAAAGAAGAAAGAGATGTGCTTTATATGGGAAATACTTCAAGTGTTCAAGCTAAGGGCACGAGAATTGTAGAAATTGAATTTACTTTTGGGAAAACTTCACTTTAAGATATGTACATTATATACCAAAAGTTAGAAAGAATTTAATTTATGTACCAATACTCAATAAGTTTGGGTTTAATTCTATATTTGAAGGAGGCAAGTTTGTTCTCACTAAAGATGGAATGTTTGTGGGGAAAGGATATTTCTGTGAGAACATGTTTAAGTGTAATGTTGCTAAAGTTAATAATAATATTTATAGTTTTGCTTATATTATTGACTCTTATGATATGTGTCATTGTCGTTTGGGTCATGTTAATTTTAGAAAATTAAATGATATGCTTAATCTTGAATTGATTCCAAAATTTGTTACTAATGATAAGTCTTGCAATACATGCATAATGACTAAAATAACAAGACATCATTTCCCTAAAGTAGAAAGAAATACAAAAATATTAAAATTAATTCATTTTTATGTTAGTGATTTGCACGGTTACGTTAGCTTACATTAGGCAGTGCAAATTATTTTATAACTTTCATTGATGATTGCACTATATATTGTTATGTCTATTTAATGAGTTCAAATGATGAAGTTTTAGAAACTGTTTAAGATCTTTAATTCTGAAGTAGAAATTCAATGTGAAACCTTTATTAAATCTTTAAGGATAGATATAGGGTGAGAATATTTTGATCCAAAATATTTTGAATTTATTGATATAATACATTAAGTAACTGCCCTTTATTCCCCATAGTAAGATGGTATTGCTGAAAGGAAAAAATAGGGTTCTTGTAGAAATGGTAAAAGTCATGTTTTCTTACTTTGATTTATCTAGTGGATATTGGGGTGAAACATTACTGACAATATGTTATATATTAAATAGAGTTCATATTAAAAGAAAAGGATAACCCATATGAACTGTGGAAGAAAAGAAAACTCAGTCTCAATTATTTAAGTGTTTGGGGATGTAGAGCAACAGTGAAAATTCCAAAACCTAAAAGGAAGAAATTTGGTGAAAAAGGAATTGAGTGTATCTTCTTGGGATATGCTGAAAATAGTAAGGCATATCGATTTTTGGTAATTGAATCAAATGATTCATATCCTATTAATAAAGTAATTGAGTCAATGAATGCAATTTTTCAAGAAGAAGGGTTTAATACAATTTCGAAACCTAATGATATTTTCCATTTAAATGGGAAGGAAAATCCACAGAAAAATGTTTCTAGTTAAAACACATTAGAAGAAATAAAATAAGATGAAAAAGAGAGCTTAGATGAAAAATCTAGAAGAAATATCTCTCCATACTCTATGGATACCTTCCTATCTCTCCATTTGAACATACAATTTTTCACACAACAAAATTAAATTCATTGTATTTTTCTTTGAGTGTACACATAGATAAAGCCAAATTGTTACTTTGTAGTGCCTTTGTTGTCTTGGTTTAAGTGTTGAGAGTGCAATCCATACTCAAGGGTCTCTATTGTATCCTGTAGAAAATTCACCAGTTAACCTAACTTACACCCTGTAATATAGGAATAGATATAGGCGAATTAAACCTAAAGAAAAGTACTACCTATGCCTTGGAGACATAATACATAGCTATCTTTTTATCTTCTTTATCTCTTCTTATATTCTCAAGAGAACCATTTCCACCAATAGCACCAGCACACTTAATCGGAATTCATCAATTGCAAACCTCACGCTCATGCATGTATAAATTAGAAGTCAAGATATAATGCGATTAATTAAGCACTTAAGCAAATGTTCATGTACGCCACGATCAGACTAGTATGACTGCATGTGTTCTGGGCCATTCTTAATGCATTCGCACCACCGCACCTTGATTAAGTCAAAGTCAAATACAATGAAAAGGAGAAGTGGAATATACATATTTTGTTTTTATTTAATCTTCAAGCAATCAAGCCTCCACTCTCGACCACTTCACTTTATGGAATGGTAGGAAGTTTAAGCTTCAACCAATGCCAAGCAAGGACATTTTATTGAATGGGAGTATTTCATTTCACATTGGAAACCTACATGTTTCCATATATTCGAATACCAACAATTTGCCTTTTTTCGTCGCACTCAGAAATTTTGAGGTTTTTGTTTGTTATTCTTCATAACGCACAGGGAACAAAAACTACTCAGTATTCATACGCAAATTAATCATCATCTCAACATGAAACAGTAAAAAATATAAATATATTAGGAATATAGTTTCATTAGCAATATAAATGATCTAGTAGAATGGGCTCATCCTGCACCGCACAACACTATTAATTAAAGTTCAAATCTCTATTAAGAAATGTGCTCACACTTAGTATCTGACAGAGTTTCAAACATAATTGCTTCTAGTAGAATACTTGTAGTTTGAAAAAATAATACAAATAACGTGTTCAACACAATGTTTTTAGTTTGAGTTGAAAGTTATGCATCAGCGGTGGACATTTTGAAGTGCATGCACTCCCACATATTCTGGTCAATGCAACGCGTGCAGCAGGAGGAATAGGGCATAGGAATAGGGAAGGAGACAAGTATATATAAGCCTGGAACTTGACATGTCCTCATACTTGTTCTACACACCTGCTCTCAGACACAAACCACTAAAGCTGAACAAGCCTTGTTATCTACCAACTTAATCATGAGTGAATTCCTGGGTATAATCAAATGCTGTGCCCTTTTCCTGGCACTGCTCGCTTTCCATGAAGCTGTTTTAACTCATGGAAGGCAGATGAAGGAAAGGAACCTGCGGATCAACAGTTCTGCTGGCGTGCCCACACTTGTCCCAAACGTTGCTGATATGAGAGTTGGGCAAACTGGTGCAAAGGCTTATAGACCCACAAAGCCCGGAAACAGCCCAGGTGTTGGTCATCGCAAACTTGCGGCACCATGTAATACTACTACGGAGTATAGTTTTAACGCCTGAAATTCGTGTTCTTTTTTAAAAAATGGGAGTAAAAGTTGAAGGTGGTGGCATTTTTGTAATTATAATAAATGATCAGGCCTCCTATGACGCCCCGTTAGAGGAGAGGGCGCCATATCCAAAGGAAAGGGCACCATAGGGCGTCCTATGGTGCCTTATATTCTGATAGGGCGCCAAAAGGGCGCCACTTCGGAAAGGGCCCTTATTGGACCCTTTGGCGCCCTATCATCAAGATAGGGCGTCAAAAGAGCCCTTTACATAATCGTCAAAACCCTCAAGCTTGTCTCATTCAAACCGTCCCCACCACCCCCTCGGTCCCCCACGCCCCCGTCCCCACACTGTGCTCATTTTCCCTGTGTGCGCCGAGTCCCTAGTCCTCACCGTCGCTGCGCCGAGTCCAGCCCTTGAGTGCGCCGAGTCCCTACCGTCGACTGCACCGAGTCCCCATTCTCGAGTCACCGCGTTGCTGTCATTTCACCGCTGTTTTCGTCACAGGTTTCTCTGCTTTATGTTGCTTTGTTTTTGGTTTCTTTGTTTTCATTTCCGTTTCCGTTTCGCCGCTTTATATTGCTTTGTTTTCAGTTGCTTTGTTTCGCATGCTTCTGGATTATATTGGGTAGACATTGTTCTGCAAATGGGGATCTTTTTTCAAAGCTTGTGGATTTTGGTGTGTTTTGCATGTTGTTGCTTTGTTTCGCTTTATGTTGCTTTGTTTTTGTTTCGCCGCTTTATGTTGCTTTGTTTTCGGAGTTGAATGTGAAATGCAAAAAAAAAAAAAAAGAGCGTCCGTACACACAGATACATGTGTGTGTGTGTGTGTGTATTAGGTTGAAGGATTGTGGGTGGCACATGGTGCAAACACATTAAATTAAAGGCGGGCATATTCCAGGTAGTAGAACAAGTGATTAAGTCTTTCCTGGGTTAAAAAAAAAAGATTAAGCATCCCATATTTTTAGTACACTTTTTTATAATTAGCATGCCTTGTTAGGTAAATTCAGTTGGCATATTCTATTTAATCGGCTTTAGTGTTACAACACCATATGTGTGTGTGTTGATTACTATTAAATATGTTATCTTACAATTAATTAGGATGGCTCGAATATTGTCCCAAACAAGCTATTTTTTTAAAGCTTTTGACTTTTATTTAAATTTAAACCTTAGGAAATTAAAAAGTCTATTCATGCATAAATCATATTATTCTAATTTATTTTTATCCTAATTTTAGTTTAAAGAAAGATTTACTTCATGCACATATATTTTCATACTTAAGGTAATTATATTCGAAATACTGCTAAATGATAACGGTTAAAGCATCCCTCAACGGTCACGTTATGAGGAACTGATGATTATTATTGTTGGGGGACTATTTCTTGGGGGGACTATTTCTCATCCTCTCCCTCATCACGTATAGAGCTAATTATAAATATTGATGAATTGCATTTGTTTTGGATGATTATTGTTTTTATTTTGATTTAAATGTTTAGTTATTAATTAGAGATTTGTTTTTGGTGCATTGGTATTTACAAATTAAGAATTTAGTTATTTTGGATTGTTTTTCCCTTTAAAAAGATGACATGCACATTAGTTATTATCTTTATTTTTACATCGTATATT
>JANTPZ010083507.1:0-16348 GCA_025593235.1 Vachellia pachyceras | reverse complement strand
ATCGATCTTGGCAGCAGAAATCTTCAGTTCGTTAATATCCAGACCCTGGGCGTCGAGTCGAGAGTTAACGGAGTCGAGGGACGCCTTATGAAGCTGCAATTGCTGCTCCATGTCATTCAGCCGTTCATTGGATCTTGTGTCCGGAGCCATGACTGGACAGGGGGCTCTGATACCTTATGATATCGAGAGAAGAGGAATATTCAGAATTTCATTCACGAAAACGGAAAGGGGCAAGGTACACAGTGTATATTCCCTCTCAGACTCACTATTCTCTCTCTTCTAACTATTTATGCTATTGATATATGTCATTTTATATATTACTGCTATTTACTGTTATTGCCTAGGATTAAGCTTCTAGAAAGGGTGAATTGGTAAAGACAGCTCATAGTTAGTTGTTCTTGCCTAAATAGCATAATTGCTCTCTCTTTATCTTCGCAGTCCCAATATTAAATATGAGAGGTCTTAAAAGTTAATTGATCCCCACATTTCCAGCTGACAAAGAATGAGGAAAATTAACTCATCGTTAGTATATTTGCTACTTTGATGCTGCTTACCAGAAGTTGTGACTGAACATTTTTTAGTTGGAGAATTTCTAATTGTGACAGAAAAAAAAAACACTTTAGATTGAAAAACTAGAAAGTTGATTGGCATCACTTTAGATTGATTATTTCAGTAAAAACACTTCTAAACAACATAAAAGAATGAAAAAAACGAAAATCCATTAGCTTAAAAGAAACTTCTACACTCTCAACAGTTCACCAAAGCCCCTTAAGCATCAGTGCAAATATTTAAGGTGCTATAAAAGTACATTCTTATGTCATATGGTGAACACGGTTTCTATTTGTTCCTTCGTCATATTGCACTTCAGTTATGTTAGGACCCACGCAAAATAGTAGATTTCCAGCACTGAATTGATATTACTGAAAAGAAAAGAGCTGTTACCGTACAATGACTCACTAAGATGTTATGATCTACTGCATACAACAGAAGAAAGACTCTTTCCTCTTGCTTGTAACTTTAAACAGGAGGTCAAAAGTAACCAACACAGTCCCCAAAACACCTTTAAACAAGACAGGTCTAAAACACCATAGAGGACTCTAACTCTGAGCATCTTTCTTCACATTGACGGGAGTCTTAAGGTCAACTCATCACCAGAAAACATCTTTCCTTTCGCTTGTATCTTCCTATTTGTCCTCTTATAGGTCTGGCCAGCAACGATAACTCTAACAAGCTATAAACTTGAAATACTTTCCATATGCTTCAATCCAACCAACAAAGTTCTTCAGATTCTTGTTTGAGCTGCCACCTTCTTTGACACTAATAATGGCTTTTGCCTTGAGCTGTAAAGCCCTTGCTCTAAATCCCTCATCATGGAGCACTTGCTTAATCTTAGATGCTACTTCTTCTCAGTTAATGATCCCATCATTCTGATCAAGACTTAACTTGTCCTTCTAAACATCACAAATGTAGGTTTCATCAACAAACTGGTCAGAAAAGAAAGGCCAGCACAAGAATGGCACTCTATTGGTGGTCCTTTCTATGGTAGAATTCCAACCACGTGGCTTAAGAAGCAAGCAATTGAAGGATGATTTGGAACCTTTTGCTGAGGAGCCCGACCCACTAACTTGCCACAATAGCACAGCCTGTCTTCAATTCTTTTTGGAAGTCTTAGTTTGCCCTGTTGTTGATATCTTCTCCTAAAACCCATAGAAATGGCTAGTTTGAGCCTTTGAGGGTTCAAGTCCCAATGCTAGTTCCCGCAATTGGGTATGATCAAATGTAGCTAGGCTTCGGAAAGCAACATAAATAACTTATTTATTTGGTTGTAGTTCTAACAAATTTAAGAAAGTTGAGCCCTCTGGCCAAAAGGATGCTTCTAAATGATCAATATGATTGTTCTTTCTTGCTTGAAGTGGACCTATAGGAAGAGTTTTTAAAGCAAAAGCAAATGCTGGAGCCAATCACTTTTAAGAAGTTTTATATGTTTGGATACACTCATTTGGTAAACCACCCCCCCCCCGGGCACACACGTACTCACGCTCATAATTTGAGCTATAAAGTAAAAATTCATAAATGACGTTTCACATGTAAATGCAAGAAATACTTTTGGGGGAGCTACACCAATTTGGGTCCGACAATGCTCGTGTTGCCTAGTCAAATAGTCATATAAAATCAATATCAAATCTATTTTATTTATGTTCAACAATTTTAAAGATTAGATGATGGCTATAAATGGTCTCACCATCTCTATCAATGATTCCATCATCTTAAAATGATCTTTTGAACAAATAGTTTTTCATGATATCCGAAATGCTCACTCAAGTTTTTAGGCACTATGTCAGAAATAGTTTCTATTAAAATTCTTCAACAGTTCCGAGTGAGAAACTACATCATGTTTTTTTCACTTTTTATATTTTTAAGGCCAAATGTCATCATGGAATGTTAAAGTTGCTTGGCAGCTGTATGCTGATTTCCAAATGCTAAAGACAACAATAATTCAAAGTGACATGTATTGAAGCACACGGTCTTTTTTTTTGAGCACCACCAGCAGTATCGACAATTCCATCACGAAGCAATTTTGGGATGCTGAAAAACAAGGCTAACCATGAAGCTGAAGCAGGCCAGAATAACGCAGCTCGCTGGATTCCCATCTTCTCTGCAACTTCAAGTGCCCGTCCCATGCCCTTCTGCAACGACACAACTGATATTTTCACAATCTGATTCATTTATCCGTTGAATCAGTTTCGTCAGCTTGTTCGGCAACACTTGCCACATTGATTCCATTAATCTATCCACAGAAGGAGCCTTGTTTTAGTCTTGTTTCAAGCCATCTGGGACTGAGACCAGTTTAATCTGATTATTTCCCACTTCTTCACCTTTTGCTACTTGAGCTTCCATGGTTTTCTTGTGACTGGAATCTGTGTTCACGAATGTGACTTTGATGCCATGTGTGAGCAGTTCAAGTGAAATATCCATAAATACGGCCTTGTGCTGGGTAAGGCACAACCAAAACTTGTGCTCTGCTCATATTGTCTAACTCCAAACTGTTTTTCTGTTCTTCTGAATGCTGTGCAAAATTGCCCAGAATTTTCAGATAAACAAACTAGGCCACATGGTGCGGACCTTCCATCGGTCTTGAATAATTAATACCATAATTTCTTTTTGGTTCAGAATGGAAACTTGAGAGAATTCCTAGTAACCAATCAAATTTTACTTTATGAAACATAGTAACTCATATTTAGTTCTGTCATTGGAAAGAGGAACTTATAATTTTTTTTTTTACTTGTGACAGAAAAATACTAGAAAGTTTAATTTAAGGATGGGAATCAGTGGCCTTTGGTTAATTCAATAAAAGCATTTCAAAAAAACCAAAATGAATAAAAACAAACTAGGATATTGCTGAAGAAAATCCATTGGATTTAAAAAGAAACTTCCACACACTCAATACGTTCATAACAACCCCTTTTTACATCAGTGCAATGTAAACTTGGATGCTAAAAAGAACATTCTTGTGTGTCACATGGTGAACAAAGTTTCTCTTGTTCCTTTATCATATTGCACTTGAGTTATAAACTTGAAATGCTTTCTTTATGCTTTAATCCAATCAACAAAGTTCTTCAAATTCTTGTATGAGCTGCCACTTTCTTTGACACTATTGATGACCTTTTCCTTTAGCTGTAAAGCCCTTACTTTGAATCCTTGGTCACTGAGAACTTGCTTAATCTTAGATGCTATTTCTTCTCGGCTAACGATCCCATCATTTCGATCAAGACTTAACCCGACCTTCCAAATATCACAAATATAGGTCTCATCAATAAACTGGTCAGAAAAGAAAGGCCAACACAAGAAAGGCACTCCATTGATGACACCTTCTATGGTAGAATTCCAACCACAGTGGCTTAAAAAGCAAGCAATTGAAGGATGACTCAGAACCTTTTGCTGAGGAGCCCAATTGACTAGCTTCCCACGACAACACAACCTGTCTTCAAATTCTTTTAGGAAGTCGTAGCTTTCCCCATTACTGATATCTGATCTTACAACCCATAGAAATGGCTTGTTTGAGAGTTCAAGTCCCAATGCTAGTTCTTGCAATTGGGTATGATGGGATGTAGCTAGACTTCCAAAAGAAACATAAATTACTGATTTATCTTGTTGTAGATCTAGCCAATTCAAGCAAGTTGAGTCTTCTGGCCAAAAGGATAACCTTTCTAAATGATTAGTATGGTTGCTCTTTCTTGCTTGAAGTGGACCTATAGGAAGAATCTTGGGAGCAAAAGCAAATGCTGGAGCCTCAAGTTCATGTGTTGAGTTGCAGATCACCCAGTCTTGGCTTTCCACAACTTTGTTGTTCCTCAGTACAAAGTCGAACATAGTTTTTTGTGCATTCAAGTTGTCACAAATTGTTGTCCACATAAAATGTGTTGTCCTCATAGCAGGCATATCTGGAGCCAAATGAATAATCTGATCTTTTGTTGGTGTTCCTAGAATGCAGATTACACATCCCTTTTATGAGAAGTTCTAATAGTTTGGATACACACATTTAAGCTATTAAGTAAAATCATGTGCTTATGAAAATATTTATGAAAAGAATGTCTAACAGTTTAGTTATGATGTCAGATATACATATGTCCGAAGCAGTTTTAATTAAGGCTAAATACTCACTTTTTATACGAGTAGCTATACATGACTGGTGTATCCTCACTTTTTATATTTAAGGCTAAATACTTGTCGAGTTGTAATTATCATTTTCGTATAATGATTCCCAAATAAGGAAGCAAGTGGTCTCAAACCTTCAGTGTCAATGATTCCATCATGAAGCAGTCTTGGGATGCTGAGAAACAAGGCCAAGAGTGAAGCTGAAGCAGGAAAGAACACAGCTCCTTTGATTCCCATATTCTCTGCAACTTCAAGTGCCCATCCCATAGCTCTATCTGCAACCACACAACTGATATTTTCACTCTCTGATTCACTATTTATCTCTCGGATCAGCTTCTCCAGCTTGTTTGGCATCACTTGCCACATTGATTCCATTAATCTGTCCGCAGAACGAGCCATGTTTTCCTCTTCTTCCAGGCCATCTGGGATTGAGACCAGCTTAATCTGATAATTCCCCACTTCTTGTCGCTGTTCTTCTTCGTCACCTCTTGTTGCCCTAACTTCCCTGATTCGCTTGTGGTTGAAATCTGTGTTCACAAATGTGATTTTGATGCCATGCTTGAGCAGTTCATGTGAAAGCTCCATTAAGGGATTAACATGGCCTTGTAATGGCAAAGGCACAACTAAAATATGAGGCCTACTCATTGTTTGATTCTGGGCTCTTTTTTCTCTGAAAGTTCATGCAGAAATATATGTTGCCAGGAATCATGAGAAATGTGCGCGCGCCAAAAGTATCAATATATGCTTGGATTGGTGTCAACTTTCGAACTCTCAGGAGATAATATTTGTTTTATTTCATTGAAGATTTGGTTAACTCGTATTTGAACGATTATTCCAAGACCTTCTATTATTATAAGATATATATTTAATTTTCTTAACTGAGATTTATGAGTGTATTCTATTAAAGTTTGAATCACTTCATGTGGTGCACAACCTGCTGGAGATGTGGATTAATGAATGCCACAAACTTGATGGTCCACATGCATGGAAAAAGGAGTGAAAATATTTGGAGGGTAAATATGCAATAATACCTGTAAATTGCCGAGGTTAAGGTTTAAATTCACCATAAAATTTTTTCTTCAGAAACTATGTAGCCCTGGGTCAGTGTAAATTTTTTGAATGGTGAATGTTAATTATTTAACATAGTAAGGGTGATATTGCTCCATTTTGAAATTTTTTGTACTACATCGCTCTTGACCAAAAACTTTCGGGTAAATTTATACCTTAATTTTCATAATGTTTTGATCCTAAGTGCTTTTTTTTTTAGCGCTGGGATTTTTGAAACTTTAACATTTACATAGAATACTTATCCTTAACTTTCATTTATTGGCAAAAATTAAAGCCCTCGTGGATTTCCATTTCCTGTCTAAAATTAAAAATGCAGTACGTTAGGCTAAATTCTCTTTTGTTTCTTTAACAAAATAACATTTTTGGAGTTGCAATTTTTTTATGAAATAAATTTTATTTTTAACAAAATGAAGTACTTTAATCACTATGGGTCTGCATGCCATGGTGTTAATAAATAACATTTACGTAAATCGAAATAAAACTCATTCATTTATTTTTTTTTGTAAATTATAGATCACGTTGAAAAAGTAACTTTCACCATTAAACAAAACAGACACTATGTTTAAATTCAAGTTATCTGTCTTATTTGGTTTATGGAATATTTACTAATTAGATAGTAATCGGAATGAGATTGCTTGGGTGAGCACTGAGCATGCTAAGTTTAATAATAATTAAATGATTACCATATCAAGGATATTATACAGTCCAAACACAAATCAAAAAGTAGAATGTTTATTCCTTTTGCCATGTACCAAAAAAAATTATGGAAAATCACTCTCAGGTCCACACACACACACACACACAACAATCCAAAATACAAGAAATTCCTCCAAATCACCAAATTACTCTGAAGTCACATGCTCTTTAATTGTAAATAAATTTAGTGTACATTTACTGAAATGCACTTAATTTTGGGCAAAAAATCGTCTCTCCTCATGGTTGCCGTCGACTGATGTAGCCATCGTCATCGACAAAATGGGTTTAATGGGATTTGAACCTTAAACATCTTGATTAACAAAACAATCTATGGCGATTGAGGTATTGAGTCCTCTTAGGTAGTTGTCAATTTGCTATGTTGAAGTTGTTAATTCCTTAGGTTCCATTTGATAGGATGGAGCCTAGGACCTTGAAGTGGAATTGAGGGTTGAAGTGGTATTTTAGTTTGTTTGGTATCATAGAAGTGGATTCCATGAAACCCAAAAACACTGAAACTAGGTTCTAACCTCCCCCATTGGGAACCCAGTTCTAGTTCCATGTAATTGGGTCTTGGACCCTTTTGCCCTTCCCCCTCCCCCCTCTTCGATTTGGCTAGTTGGTGGCGGCAACGGCTCCTTTGACGGAAATGGTAAAGTTCAACGGAGGTGGGCGATGGCTTCAACGGAGGTGAGCGGTGGAGTTCAGGCACGACGGAGGTGAGAGATCTGCAATGAAGACAATGAAGACAGAGGTGAGCAACGGAGGTGAGCGATGGAAATCAAGACCTGGCACGATGAGGTCTTCGATCTGCGAGGACGATTTGGCACGAGCACGACGAGGTCTTCAATCTGCGATGAGCACGACGAGGTCTTCGTTCGATCTACGATGAGCTTTTCATTCAATTTGTTGTGCCACGATGACGGAGTTCTGGCATGATGGAGACAGTGAACGATTTGCGACAACAATGATTTGCGACAACGGTGGGCGATGGCAACGAAGTGGGCGACGGCAGGGAGCAATCTGCGACTTTTTTGGTTCGGTTAAGGGTATTTTAGCATTTTACATCATATTTCCATAGATATACTAAACACACTTTAAAACATACTTCCATTTTCATTTCCACTTCCAATTCCATTAAAATCAGTTCCGTGTACCAAATGGAGCATTAATGAACTCTATAAGTAAAATGGCTTAAAGGTCATAATTTTTTTTTTTCCTAGTAACTGGTCTAAGTTCCACTAAAGCCACTTTCTTGGGCATTATGTTCTTTAGGAGTTGGCATTATATTATTTGTTTTTGCTTCAGTGTTCATTGTGTGCGTTCACCGTAAAGAGAAACTATTCCTTATTAGTTGGAACTGATAACTTCTAAGAAGAATGATCTTCTTACCTACAAGTAAAGCACAATTCTAAATGAAGTTATTGGTACTTTTTATTATTAATATAAAAGTTAAATAAGCCGTTCAATTTGATTCTAAATATGAAATCACAATATATTTCATCTTCCAAATTTAAAATTCTTTCCCCCAAAATATTTGCATTGATTGCATATCTTAACGAATTCCATCAAGAGGTAGTTTCATTGATTGTGATGAACAGAGATATTTTTTATCATTTATTAACAATAATTAATTTAACTAATTTCTTTAATAAGGATTGAAGGCAATTGTTTTCAAAAGCTACCATTTTTGGACGTGTAAATTTTTGAGCTAAAGACTTTTTACTTGTGACAAAAAATACTAGAACGTTGAACAACCAGAAAGAATAAAAACAAGATGGGGTATTGCTGTTGAAGAAAATCCATCAGCTTAAAAAGAATTTTCCATTCACTCAACAAGTTTATAGGCCCCTTCTTTGAAGCGAGGTTGTGTTATGCCCTGATACATCAATACAATTATTTCATATGCTGAAAAGTACATTCTTTTTTATCATATGATGAACAAAGTGATGCAGGACAGAAAGGTGAAAGGTAGAAGAGAGAAAATAGAGGAGAGAGAATAGCAAGAATGAGGGAGAAACCGCATAAAGAGAATGAGAGAACTCAGAAGAGAAGGAAAATCGGTATCATTAAAAAAAAACAAGTGTACAAAGTAAAAAAGTTGAGGTGCAATTTATAGATCTCAACCTAACCCTATAAATTAATCAGAGAACATTCTAGAATGAAATTACAATAAAAGATAACAATCAAACTATAATTAAAACAAACTATTTCTTAATCATCTCATCAAAAGTTGAAAATCTTGTGAAATCTTCAATCATTCGTTTCTTCTTCCTTTTCCATCTCCATCACAAAGCTTCTCTTTGTTCCTTTCTCATATTCCACTTCAGTTTTAAATTTGAAATGCCTTCTTTAAGCTTTAATCCAATCAACAAAGTTCTTCAAATTATTGTTTGAGCTGCCACCTTCTTTGACACTATTAATGGCTTTTTCCCGCAGCTTTAAGGCCCTCACTCTAAATCCCTCATCAAGGAGAACTTTGTTGATCTTAGATGCTATTTCTTTTCGGTTAATTATCCCATCTCCTCGATCAAGGCTTAACCCAACCTTCCAAATATCACAAATGTAGGCCTTATCAATGAACTGGTCTGCCATGAAAGGCCAACACAAGAAAGGCATTCCACTGATGACACCTTCTATGGTAGAATTCCAACCACAATGACTTAAGAAGCAAGCAACTGAAGGATGACTCAGAACCTTTTGCTGAGGAGCCCAACCAACTACCTTCCCACGACAACACAATCTGTCTTGAAATTCTTTCAGGAATTTATAGTTTTCCTCATCACTGATATCTGATCTTACAACCCATAGAAATGGCCTGTTTGATAGTTCAAGTCCCAATGCTAGTTCTTGCAACTGGGTATGATCAAAATTAGCCATACTTCCAAAAGCAACATAAATAACTGATTTATCTGGTTGTAGATCTAGCCAATTTAAGCAAGTTGAGTCCTCTGGCCAAAAGGATCCTTCTAAATGATCAATATGGTTGCTCTTTCTTGCTTGAAGTGGACCTATAGGAAGAGTTTTTGGAGCAAAAGCAAACGTTGGAGCCTCAAGATCAAGACTTGAGTTGCAGATGACCCAGTCTGTGCTTTCCAGAAGTTTGTTGCTATTCTTTATAAAGTTAAACCCAATTTTTTGTGCTTTCAAGTTGTCACAAACTTGTGGCCAGAAAAAATGTGTTGCCCTCATAGCAGGCATCTCTGGAGCTAAATGAATAATCTGATCTTTTGTTGTTGTTCCTATAATATAGATTAAAAATAACTTCCATAAGTTATAACAGTTGGATACAATCATTTAGTACCTCTCCCTCTCTTCCTCTCTCTGTCTCACACAGACCACCTTCTTAACTCATGAGTTAAGCTATAAAGCAAAAAAAAAAAAAAAAAAAACAGAAATGATCTTTTGTACAATATCTAAAGTTTAGGTAATGTGTCAGAAACAGCAGTTTCTATGTAAAATCTTCAATGGTTCCAAGTGACAAATTAAACTAGAAATAGCGTTTTCACTTTTTTATATTTCGAAGGCTAAATATCATCAACGTGATGGTAGGTAAAGTTACTTTGCAATTATATGCTGATTCCCAAATGTTAAAGGAAATTAAATAGTAATGCAGAAAAAGTGAAACGATGTATTGAAGAAAAAAGTCTCACTTACCATCAGTATCAATGATTCCATCATGAAGCAATTTTGGGAGGCTAAGAAACAAGGCCAAGAATGAAGCTGAAGCAGGCCAGAACAAGGCGGCTTGCCGGATCCCCATCTTCTCTGCAACTTCAATTGCCCATCCCATGGTCCCATCTGCAACAACACAACTGATCTTTTCACTCTCTGATTCTTCATTTATCTCTTGTATGAGCCTTTCTAGGTTCTTTGGCATGACTTCCCAGATTGACTCTAATAATATATCGTGATGGTTCCTGTTTTCATCCTGTTCTAGCCCATCTGGGATTGAGACCAGTTGAATCTGATCGCTTCTCACTCGTTCTTTACCTTCACATCTTGCTTCAGCTTCTATGATTTTCTTGTGGATGAAATCTGTGTTCACAAATGTGATTTTGATACCATGTTCGGCCAGTTCATGCGAAAGATCCATAAGAGGATTAACATGGCCTTGTGCTGGGTAAGGCACAACCAAAACATGAGACCTACTCATTTTTTTTAAACTCTGAACTGTTTTTTCCATTCTTAAAGTTCAGCAGAAATTATGAGATAAATAAACTAGGCCATTTTATAAGTTATGTTATAATGGGGTGTAGACCTTCCGTGGGTCTTCAATAGTGAATACCATCAATTATTGCTTGTTCATGTATGGTCCACCACAGTCCATAGGACAGTAGTTGGCAACCGCATTAAATGGTTGACTTGACTAAGTGGTGTTAGTCTTGCTGGAAGATGTTATGTTCATTAATACAAGATTTCATGAATCAGCCAGTTTTGACTTGAGTCTAGATTTGTTGTAGTCCAATTTGTCACAAACATGAAGAAAATAAATGGTTGAGTGGGATGTTTTAGATACCATATTTAACAACACCAAAAGTCTTTTTAGAAAATAACTTCACTAAAAGCTTGTGTAGTTTGGATATAATTCTGTTTTTTCCTAAGCCCATTCAAAAAGACTTGAAAGCCATAAAAAAGTCAGTTTGAAAAATGCAAATAGATGCCGATGGCTTAGCAGTGATATGAAAGCTTCCACGGAAGTATGGGTTGATCACACTTGTGGTTCCAAGTTGTTAGTACCCACCACTCTATTTTAGAGACTTGAATGATCAGCTTAACGGTGAATTATAAGCAATCTGCTTTAAATATTTGATAGTTGTTGTTTGTTCATGTTTCTAAGGTGGAGGTCTTTTCTGAGTAGCTTGATCAGCCCATCACTATGTCTAATCATATATGAAATAAAGTTACCTACGATCAGTCAGTTAACAGTCGACTGCTCTACCATTGAGTTATTGAGGAACAACGGGAAATTAGATCTCATACATAGAGTTTAATTCCTGTTCTCAACCTATGACCAATATGAGCTCGAAGTTTCCTTTGTAACTTTCGGAACTTCTTCGTAAGGCTCAAAATTGATAATTCTCAAAAACTATTAGATCTCCTTAGTTGTCATCTGAAAAATTATTATTCAAAAGAAAAGCAAATGGACGCTGCTTTTATTGTTTTGAAGATAAGTTTGTCTTTCACATGCTGACAAAAAGTTGTTGAAGAAAAGTTTTGTGGAAAGTCAAAAAAAGACACTTCCCTTAGAACTTAGGAAGTTCTACAATCCTTGGAGCAGTTCACATGAAGAAAAAAAAGCACATTACCATTACGGAAATTGAAATGGACATTATACCTAACGTTCGTTATTGTGTAAATGACAAATAATGAAGACCATCGAGTATTTCCCATTTTCTATCTAAAAACCTCGTAACATCCCAAAATTTATTTAAATAATATGGATTTACTCAAATATAATTTATTAAAGTATAATAAATTATAATATACGACAAAAAGAAAAGAAAATAGAGCAATGGGGAAATAGAAAATAAGGGGTATTTAATTATAATTTGCTCCCGCAGGTCATGTGTAGTAATTTTAGCCACAATTTTTCCCTTGCCCTTTCCCTTTCCCTTTACGTTTCCCTTTCATTTTCCATACCGTTGCGCCATCGGCCATATTATTGTTGCGCATGGCTCGAGCTCTGAAGTCTATTTGACTGGTAAAACTACCTCTGATTGCCAAATTTTTTTAAGAAAGTTATTATACCTAATGATGTAATTTATTTGGGTCACAGAGAAAATTTTTTATTTACTGTCTAGAATAAGCATTGAGTTTTGACAATCGATATAAAATAGTAGGTTTTAATCAGTTTACTTTGTATATTGATTGATTTGAGAATTTTTTTAAGTAATTTTTATCTAATCAGGTTATTACTGGGGGTATATATGATATTTGTACGTATTAAATTTGAGTTTTATTTATTTTAGTTTATTGGAGTCAGATCAATAGTAATTATTGAATAGATTATATTTGAAGTTTATGATGAAATATGAATATTAGAAATTTAAGGTAAAACTTTTAGTGTTTGAATTTGGTTTTTTGGATAAATAATTCACAAAATAACGATATTTTAGGGATATTTTTATTGATTAAAATGATTTATAGAAAAAATAAATTGAGATTTAGATAAGAATTTGAGGGCATTTGATTTATGTGATTTTTGATGATTTAAAGAGAGCAATTTTTGGGGATTTTCGGTAAATGGAAGAAATGATTATTTCTTATACTTTTAAAAAAAGAGCAGTAGAGCTCCAGATCATAGAAATTAGAAACATGATTGGAATAAAGAATTTTTTTTGCCAACATTTGGAATAAAGAATTGAATTATGGTTATAAGTGGAGATATTGTTGTGCGATTCAAAATTTGGAAAAAAATGAGTTTTATTTAAATTCATATATAATTGTTTTGATTAGCATTGTATTAATATATAATTAAATAATTGTGTATATTAATTTTATTTTGGTGGCTTAAATTTAAGCTTTGGATTATTGTCATATTGCATTCTTACTTCGACTTTAGTTAACCACATTTAATTTATTTTATACACTTGACTTGTGTTGTAAAATGTTTTGAAAATATTTTTGAACTGTAAGTCATACCTTAATTTGAAATATTCATGTGTGTGTGTCTATTTGATGTTCAAAAAGGAACTAGCATTAGATGGCTCTTGTGATTCCTATACTATTTAATTATGAAATATTAGTGAAGCCGATAATATTTTGATACTATGACATATGTTATTGATTCCTTATGTTCTGTGGCATTGCATTATAATTAAAAATGTTATGGAAATTTATTATATATATATATGTTGTAAATTGGTTATGACTTTTAAGTTATAGATTTAGGTTATGGTTAAGCATGTGAAAGATGTTGGGTTACTGAATGTTTAAGTTCATGGTAATAATTTTTTTTTTAGATTTTTAAATTACAAATTGATGTCAAACAAATCAAATTGTCAAATTTTTTGATTTGATAATGGAAACTTAATTTAATCTTTTGTTATTCTTAAATCATGTTTCTTAAATGGCTTTAGTGAATTTCTTTGATGGAGTGTGTATTATGTGTGTTATGGTATATCATGGTATTTGGCAGAATGATGTTGTTCACTGTAAAACTGGGAGACATAGGCACCTACCTATGTATTAAACAAACAGACACCAATTAGACAAATATGGTTGTCTTCTCCCATCAAGTATTTATTTGCGTCTATCAGATGTCTTCCATTCAGAATGTTCTGTGCATGGTTAGTTGGTTACCCTTTTTGTCTTGAAACCTGTTAGTTGTTTCTCGCACTGGAATATTTGTGCTATAGATTGCATGCACATTAGTTAGCTTTGTCAAGTAAGAACTAAGAACCTTTACATGCCGATCTGTTCAGTTATGCCTGGAGGCCTACATTACCTAAATAAAAATGTCAGATTTCGCTAAAAGATCGTTAGAAGGTTCACATAAATTATAATTAATGTGTAGGTTGTAGCACTCTGGATAGCTACTGACTTTGAAGTTAAAGACCTTTGACTTGCATTTGTCTTACTTTATCAGTGTAGACGAGAAAGAAAGTGGCTGAGAAGGGATTGCAAAACTCCACTATGAAGTCCCGGACATTAGATTTAATTATTAAAGTCTTAATGATAAGTAAGCAGTATAAAACTGTTGTCATTTCTTATACTAGAACTTGTTAATACCCTTTAGTTGTATTCAACTTTTGGGTGATCAAGTCCTTTCCTTTGAACCTCACAGTAGTTCCTCCAACTTTGCCCAGTAATTTATTAGTTTAAAATCTCCTCTCTGCCGTTTTGGAAATTCCAGACATATAGGGTTCGAAACAAGTAAAGATTTCTGTGCTGCTTTTGTGGAAGAACTTATTTACTTGGAAAAAGTTTCAACTTTTTCATACCCAAATTATGAGCTGGGAGAAGATTTTATATTTATAATGTATATTATAATTTTGGATGAGATAGCTGTAGTTGCAGTACCCTGTATGTGGAGATTTAAATACTTCATCCTTCCAAGAACATACCTAGACAATCCTATTCATGTGCTTTTGAGAGAGAATCTTACAAGCATCATGTGTTCTTTATTTTATGAGGATTACTTAAATACAACACTAATTTTGATTGATTATAGTGATTTAGATTATCTATTTACTTTGAAGGTCCTGAGGTATTCCAAATTCTTGAGGTTGAATTGTGTTTGTTGGAGGGTAATCCATTGGAGAGTTCTGAATCTTGTCAGGTTTTGGTTTTTCTCACCATTGGATGTATCCTGCGTCTAAATTTGAGCATTAAACTAAGAATGTTGAGATGCACTAAGAAAACGCAAACCTATGGCCCTCTATAGAATTTTCCCTTTTTGATGCCAATATATTTTGGTCCTCTACACAATTATCAGATGCAGTAAACTTCTATTCCTTATATGGGCATATCGCCTCTCTAGTATAGCTAAGGTTTGGGGTGGTAAAAGATGTGTTTTTTGTCTGCAACAAATTGCGCGATGAAACAGCCTTTTGGGGTATGAGATTAATGCTACCCACTTGTTGTTTGAACTTTTTGATAATTAAGTCCTTGGGAGATTAATACAACTAGATTGATTCCCATCTTCTCTAAAACCACACAACTAAATACTATCTGTTTGATCCTTCTGATTTCTTGTATGAGCATTTCCAGCTTATTTGCTGTGACTTCATTGAAAGCTAAGTTCATAGATTCTAAAATCATCAACGCTTGTTACAAGAAACCATAAAGAAACAAAAGTAGTTGTGAAAGGGTAGGTGACAAACACTTTTCAGAGGATATGGATTTGAATTGTTTTTCATTTATTTTTTTTTTAAGGTAGGTTGAGTGGTTCAAGTATAACATCATAGTAACACTTTGTAGATCTAGTTCCCCATTTTGATCCACTTGATGAAACTAACTAGATTTTTGCTAGATTCACCACCTTGTATGATTCCACTCAGAACTTTTTCCTTGAGATGTTTAGCCCTCTCCTTCAAATCCTCATCATTCAAGAGCCTTTCAATTTTGTCTCTAATTTCATCTCTTGGGATTATGCCCCTTTCGTCTTTCTCAAATCCCATTCCTACATTCCAAACATCACAGACATAGCTCTTATTCAGGAATTGATCTGCAAAGTGAGGCCAACACAGAATAGGAACTCCATTGCTTACACTTTCCAGGGTGGAGTTCCAACCACAATGACTTATGAAGCAAGCAACCGAAGAATGACTCAGAATCTTCTTCTGTGGAGTCCAACCCACCATTCGACCACGATCTGGTCTCTGTCTTCAAATCCTTCAGGGTATTCATTATTCTTCCTCCCTTGTATGAAGTCTGGTTGTACAACCCAGATAAAAGGTCTTTTTGAAAGTTCAAGTCCTAAAGCCAGTTCTTGGAATTGGGTTGGACTCATAGTGTTGAAGCTTCCAAATGCAACATAAATGACTGAACTTGGTGACTGTTGACCTAGCCAGTTCATAATATTGAGGTCTTGGGGCCAAAAATTGCCTACTGATGAGTGTCCTGAAGTATTGCTTGTTAAACATGGCCCCACAGGTATAATATTTTTTGGAGACACAGAAAATGCAGATTGCTCAAGGACATAACTTGAGTTGCAGAGAAGCCATTCAGTGAGCTGCATAGACTTGATGTTCCTCATCATCAGTTCAAAAATATGCTTCTGTGTGGTCAGATTCCCAACGTTAAGCCAGGCGAAGTTGTCGGTACTAACGCTGGGCATTGTAGGTGATAGTTGAATGGTTTGTTTTCTCAGCGGAGTTCCTGCAAATTTTGAATGGAAAATGTTATAATCAGTTGGTTGTTAAGTTCTAAATAACCAAGTGAAGCGCTACGAAGTATGAACTAACCATTTTTGTCAATGATTCCA
>JANTPZ010083506.1:0-14514 GCA_025593235.1 Vachellia pachyceras | reverse complement strand
TTTTTTTTTATCTGAAAGGTCTTCTTCGTATATCAAAATCAAAGCCTTAATCACTATCATATTGACTAACATTTACTTGGAAATTTTCACTTGCCTTGAAGCACTATGTGCTGCATTTATGGTTTCATGGTTGTCAGATATATATCTCATGTGCTAACTGAACCTTATTTCTTTTCTTTTCATCTATAGATATTCTAACAATACAAATAATGCAACTAAATTTCCATATTTCAATCAACTTGATATATTATATGGTTCACATGAGTAATTGATGCAATTCATGAATAGTAAACAAATATGTTTACAGTTACAATCATTTACACCATTCATATAGATGAATTAAAACAAAGTCAAAACTTCTCTTAAACACAAATAATTCACATGAAGCATATCAACAGTCAATTGTAAAATAAACTACACGATGGCCTAATAAAAATATTATAAAACCAAGGTTATAAAAAATCAACATTATTAAAACCTATATTTCATAAATGCAAATTAAAATCAACTTTAGTATTATTTAATGCGAGAAAATATTTGATAAAATAACCTAGCAAAGCCTACACATGAAATCTTCCAATTATTGAAGTGATAGCTAATACTGTGATAATGGGTAGACCACATAAGAAATGCTGAAAAAAAAAAACCAGCAAAAGACCCATGGTTTACCAAGAATATCACAAGAAGCAAGGATCTCATAGCTCATGCAATTTCAATCATGGAATTACCATTGTCGTCACACAAAAATGCACATTGTACATCGAAAGTCAATAACTATTTTTCAAAAGAAATTTTCAGTTATCAAGATGAAATAGCTTGAGAGACTAGAAAACCTTGTGCATACCTCCTGGCATTTCGAAAGATGAAATAGCTTGAGAGACTAGAAAACTTTGTGCATACCTCCTGGCATTTCGAAAGATGAAATAGCTTGAGAGACTAGAAAACCTTGTGCATACCTCCTTCATGTACTTCCACACCATATGGATATCAATCCCTTGCATCCAATCTTTTCAAGCAATCGTGCTGATAACGTGTTATGAAAATATGAGATTTGAGTTTGAGGAGATGAACAAACAAGAGAAATTGTATGGAGGAGAGGAACCAATCTTATTCATCTTCTTTACATCCATCATACGTACATAGCTTCCATATATAGACTTTCAACTTAATAAATGTTACATTGAATAAATACAAACATCAATTCCCATTAGTATACAATACAATATGTAACCATTTCATAAAAGTCCTAAAAGCCATTCATGAAGGAGGTTATGAGTGTGAGATATGGAAGATCAAAGGTTTATGGGCATTCACATAGATAATGTTTATAACATTTATTTTTCATTATTTTACATGTAGTATGAATTAAATATTTGGTGCGCAACAAAATTTATACTCATAGTCTGATTTAAAATAAAAATTTTAAAAACCATAATTATCTTTTGAAAACTATTATTTATTTTAACTAAGCTGTGCATTTTCCTTCTACTTTTTTTCAATTTATTTCATTTTTGTTGTCTCTTTAAAATAACTAATTAACTCTTATATTAAGAATTTAAGGTAACTTTTTTTTAGTAGCATGTTTTCCTCCTAAAGCAATTTTGTTCAAACCACTACCAAATGCTAAATCTAAATGTGAACATAGTTAAAATTCCAACCTTACCTTCTCTTTTTATCCAACCGTTGGTTATATAATTATTTTTTAATTTTTGACTAATCAATCCCAATGTGATTGGATTCAATGTTGTAAATCATTGGATCCAGCAAATACCCAAATTGAAAGAGGCCTTTTCTGTCTCAATGGTTTTAAAGCCCAACCCAGTTCATATTCAATCATCGGGTGATCTATATGCCGTGCGTGGGAAGATCCATCGACAGCACCGTGAGATCTAAACGACGACTAGCTTCGGATCTCCGGGTAAGATCTTCGTGTTTCCTTCCGCCTTTTTCCTGCACTTCCTTGCTACCCAAACACCCATTGAAGGGTTGGTTGTTTGTTCGTCTCAATAGTAAACGGTCTTCAAATTATTTCTACGTTTTGCCTTTTCTGGTTTCTACTTGTACTGGAATGTAAAATTAGTTCGTTTTCTTTGTCCGTCGTGGTAGGAATTCATATCCTGATCAGGACGGCATGGGTTTCTTGGTAACAACGCTAATTTTCGTTGTGATTGGAATAATTGCGGCCCTTTGTACCAGAATTTGCTGCAATAGAGGACCTTCTACTAATTTGTATGCTTCTCATATTCGCTTCTATCTGAAATTAGCATATATTGGTCTCTCCAATGTTCTTTGAATTTTCTTTAATTTGATTTCTGCTCACGTATTTGATGATGCCCCGATCCCTAGCATTCTTGAGTTACTGCATTTCTTGATTATAGATGGAAGTCGATTCTGTTATTGGCATCTTAATGGTACATGCCTTTTGAGCGATTGGCGGAAAATTTCGTTTTCATTACTAAGGCAGATAAAGCTGGGCGATAATAACTTTTGGTAGTTTATCTGGAATTTTATTTTCTTCTCTCTCTCTCTCTCTATCCATAAAATGGAACTGTATTTTCTACCATTGTGAACTCAGCTATTAACAGAGTTCATGGAAGGCTACCTAATAATTTAATTAGTTTGATGCCCATCCTTAAGAGAATGAAGATAAATTGACTTTGGCAGACATTTTTACTAAACCTACAGAAGGTGGATTAGCTATAGTTTAGGAGATGATACTTCAAATCTTGCTGCTAGAACCTTGTAGCACTGGTGTACTGCCATGCTTCTGTCTTTAACTCTATCATTTTTGTGTCATTGAGGGCTAAGACCCTTCGCAAGAGTCTCCTTTACCGGAATTAAATATTGCTAAGCCCAATTTCTTGCTGCATTTCTAATGCTCTACTTAATGTATTTTTTAACTAAAGTGGGTTTTGTGGATAATTTATTTTATTCTTAAAGAAAGGCTATTTCTTTTGCTATGACTTTTCTCCACATTTCTGTTGTTTTTGTATGTGCAATTATATATTATTCTCATTTTCATGTTACTGACCTCTTATCACTCTACTACAGGTTTCACCTTACTTTGGTTATCACTGCTATAGTATGTTGCTGGATGATGTAAGTGCATGTTTGATTAGTGTTCTTCTTTTGGTTTTTGCTGGCCAAAATAGGATTTGGAACATTTATGGCTTTTATACTGGGTTTTTGCTACTGTTGTGAGTAGTCTGTGATTCAATTAACTCTGAAGACTGTAATGTCTTGTAACTACCTCGTTATGCAAAAAGCTGCATTCTAACTATATGATTTTACAATAGGAAACTAAATAGTGATTTACCTATTGATTTGAGTTAATGTTCATCATTGTGCATATTTTGTCGGCCACAAGTTTGAATGAGATTGGATAGACACATGACATTGGAAAAAGGTGCTGTATAACATTATATATCATATGATAGAGATGAACAACTGTTGTATATATTGGATACTTCATAGCCCTAGTTTTCTGTTTTAATAAACGAAGGTAATCTATTTTATTCTCTTGAGAGCTATATAAATTGCTCGCCTTGAATGAATGAACGGACTTTAATTATTTTGTTTTTGATAACTTTATCATTTGATAATAGTAATTCTAAGCTTGTGAGTAGTCGTGTTCGTTTTTCTTTGTGGCTTTTATCGAGCTCACATGGGTCTTTCCCTCGTCTTATTAGGTGGGCAATTGTATATTTGGCACAGATGAAACCGCTCATAGTGCCAGTGCTGAACGAGGGAGAATAAATTTCTGCAGGAAAGGTATTTTCTTTATGAAATAGAAAATTTGGTTCACAGATTGGCTGCTGGAGAGATCATGTTCTCGTTATTGTGAATTATCGGTTTCTTCCGAGGTTGGGTTCAATGGTTCATATGTATTTCTTGCTGGACAGTGGAGTTTCAATATGCGTTAATTGCCTCACATTATTAGTTCCCCTCTTAAAATTGTTGTAACTGATCCTTGTTCATTTTGAGAATTATGTAGACAAAGTTACTGAGGTATGTAGTTTTGTTTAATAAGTTGGTTGATGGAAGAATATCTTCTTGAAGAATAAAATCTGTCATTGGCAAAAAAAAATGTCAAGGTTTAGAGAAAAGGAGAATTTGGTTATTGTCATGTAACATTTTCCGAACTTTGTAATGGGCTGTCAAACTGTAGAAATAAAAATGTCGTGTGGATATAATCTGCTGCCACAAATTTTTTTTTTTTTGTGCAAGTTCGTTCATGTCTTTTGAAAGGTTAGCCTCATATGTATTGAAATAGAATAGACCATAGAGTGACATACTGACACGGGATAGATAAAATACGAATTTTCAAAGTTGTACTTTGGAAAAACTACTATCCATAATTGAATTATGCACGAAATCAATGATTTGATATCCTGTAACAATTTTTTTCCCAGGGACTGTAAACTCTATAACAAAAATCAAATGAACTCTTTTTAGCCATGTAATCGCATTAAGGCTTAAAGCCTACTTTTCCCATCATCCAGAAGATTCATGAACTCTTCTGCGGATCTCTCATCCGCCCCGTTTCTCACCACCGGCGAAAAGAGCAGCCAGTGGGCCGTGACAATCACAAACGCCACCATCATGGGCCCATACGCAGCCGAATCTAACCCCCACTTGGGTCGGCCCAAAAATTTCTTAACTTCAAACTCCACAACCACACTCCGCACATACTCCGTGAAGCACAAAGAACCACGTGACCTCCCACGTGGGACCCCCATGCGTGACGTATTAAAATATCAGCTCGTGCATCAAACCAGAGACCACAAACGCTGCAACGACCTCAACAATGGAGCCCCATGTAGGTCCACAGATCGATCTCACCGGCTTGTACACGGCGTCTCGCAGAACGCTTGTCACCATGAGATTCCACCGTCTTCCCCAGAAATCTTGCGGCGATGTAGACAGTACGGCTCATCGGACGGCATTTCGAACTCCATTGCGAAGACAGCTTTCGTAACAGAATTGCAGATTCCAGAAACGACGTCGACTAGAAGATACAACAAGCAGCAGTAGATGGCGAGGAGGAGTTTCGGATAGAGATTCTGTTTCTAGTTCAGAGCCGGCAAAAGGAGAACGAAGAGAAGGGTTTTGATCTGCGAATTGAGGGGCAGTTTGGGGGTTTTGTTAGGGTTTTGGTAATTGGTTTTGATTGGGAGGCAAGAAACGAGGAGGAAATTCTGTAGAGATTTCGAATGGTGATGATGAGAAGAGAGAGGGCCTCAATCGAAAGAGAAAAGGGCGAGTTTGAAGGTGGGGAGCCATGTGATGAGCAATGCGGTTAGACCAGTGGGGATAACAGAGGAAAGTTTCAGAGGGAGGAAGGTGAAGAGGAAGAAGACTGGGGAAAGAGAGAGGAATCTGAGCTTACCTATGGGAATTCTTGAGCCGATGAAGAAGCAGTATGATAGTGAGACGAAGATGGTGAGATAAACCTTGATTAGGTTATTGATTTCTTCATGCATGCACTTTGGTCTTGACATTTTCTCTCTTTCTCCTATTTTGGTAAGCGGAATTGGTTTTTCTGGAATTGGAACTGGAAGTGAGATTAAAAGTATGATTGGTACGTTGGAAATGGTAAAATATGTTTTAATTTAATATTTATATTTATAATCTGAATAGACTAATATACCCTCCTAAAAAAAATTAATCAGTGAGGCCAAACGAGTTGGCGTCTCCGGCACGTGTACCGCAGTGCGAGCTCCGGCCGCCCGCACCGAAGGTTCGATCGAAGGAGCACTTGGTTCCAGTTCAGATTGTCGTTCTGAAACCCAAACCGCCGGCGGAGCTAGATACCACGAACATCGTACTACAGCCGCGGCTGTGTAACCTGAGATCTTACGGCCCCAAAATGTCGGGAAGCGTGATCCGGACTAGGAAGGACGTTGATGGTGGCGCCGATGACGTATCCCCGTTCTTCGCTACGCTATCTGAATATATTGAAAGCTCTCAGAGAAGTCACGATTTCGAGATCATCTCAGGTAGCCTGGCCATGGTAATCTCTCCACCTTCAAATAAATTGCAAATTTCATAAGAAAAACAAAAGAATCCACAATGGCTTTGAAGGAGCAATCATTTTAGATTAAAAGCTATGAATTCGGCGAAGATTGTGTTTGCAGGGACAATGACGATGGAAGTTGTGACGGGGAACTCAGTGTTCAGGAAGATGGAAGCGGAAGGGATAGTGGAAGCAGGAGGGGTGTGTTTGGGAGCTGTAGCTTTTGCGGCCATGTTTGCGTGGTTCTCAAGTGCTCGGAACAGAGTGAGCAAGATGTTCAAAATCGGATGTTCATTATATTTATAATGAGGAAGGGAACGAGCGAGGACCTGGATCTCCCAAGCACAGCGGTTAGCATCGAGGGTGGTGGGGTGGGAATTGTCGAGTACCTGGATCTCCCAGCGAGCATGACGGTCAGCGAGCACGGAGGGATCGTTGGAGGCGTGTTGGTGAGGACAACAATCAGGGGTATAATAGTCTCAAAAAAGATGGGTTCCATGGAACCCATCCAATTCTCAGGGTCAGATAAGGAACTCAATTCCAGCATTTTGGTGGAATTGGGGGTTCTCTGGAATTGGGTTCAAGGATAACAAACAGTCCATAAAATCACTTCTCACCCCAATTCTACTTCCATGGGTTCAGTTCAAGGATACCAAACGGGGCCCTAATCTTTGCACATCGACGCACTAGGAGTCAGATTTATTTCAGTTATGCGGGCCCAACACGGGAGAAGATGACTAAAAGCAAATATGCTGATAGAGTTTTGGGAAGTAAGATCTCAAGTTCTGATGCTCACCTCTCTCAAATGACAACTGGCTGGCTCGAAGCTTTGGGGAAATTAAAACTCCAAACGTTGACAGTGACTTGGATCGCTCCTTACAAAACTGAAAAGGCACAAACAACATCCACGGACTATCTCAACAGAAAATTTAGAGTTAAGTGAGGATAATTGTTGAAGTATTTAATTGCTACCAGTATTATTTATTAAACTAGTAAACACGAAACAACAGTTATATCAGCAAGCCAATGTGATATACTTCTAATAGATGTGCTAATTGCAGTAAAAAAAATACAGCGCAGGAGTTCAGGAAGCAGTAACAGTTGCAGAATACTTACCTGATCATTTTCTGTAGGGCCAGACAAGTTCTCTGAAACAGTCACCTCAGCATTTTCTTCAGCTTAATAAACATATGACGAAATGAGAAATAGCTGGCTCGGTTCTTAAATTCTAACAGCATATAGAAGCAGAATCATCTTGTAAATTCAACTCAAGTTTCCTCTTATGTGTCTGCTTTATCTCAAACATAATCCTACAGTATATTTAACTTAAAGTATGCCCTTTTTTTTGGTGAAATAAAACAAAAGCCAATTACATCACTACGCGTCTAACGAGACTCTCTCCTAATCTATCTTCATCCAAGGTCTGAAGAACTTCCGCTGGCGGCGTCTCCCAGATCGTCTTCCTGTCCCTCTGGTTTCGACTCAAAGTAGCAAGCATATCAGCGGATCGATTCGCTTCCCTATATACGTGATTCAGCTTAACTTCCCACCTTCTTTCCAGCAGATTTAGCAATTTCCTATGCAGGTGCGTATAGCCCACTAAATCCTGGTTTTTCTCATTTGCTTGAATGATTCCTTTAGCATCACTCTCAGCTATAACATGTTTAAATCCAAGGCTCCAGCATAATTCAAGTCCTTCTATTAGTTCGGTTAGTTCTGATTCAACTGCGTCACTTCCAGGTAGCTGAATAGAGAAACCTCTAATCCACTCTCCACAATCCCCCCTTATACCTCCCCCGCATCCTCCATTTCCATTGCCTAAACTCCACCTGTCAGTATTAATCTTACACCAGTGCCAAGGTGGTGGTCTCCACTGTATCAACACCTGCTCTTCCCTAAGACTGACCGTTGAGCAAATCCTTTTCCTTTCTTTTTCTGCAAATTTCCACAGTCTCCTTCGCTATCTGTGCCCCATTCCAAGGTATCTCATAATCTTCATTATGCAGTTGCCCATTTCTCTATTTCCAGATCATCCAACACATAACAACAAATAAATCAGGCTAGTAATCTTCATCCATCCAGCCTGGTTTGCTACTGACGTTCCTCCTTACCTATGGTTCCCAATTCAAGCTAAAGAATTTTCTATGTTTGTGGCTAGGTACTATTCTTTTCCATACTTGCGCTGCATACGGGTAGTCTCTGAGAGCATGAAGTTGGTTTTCTATGTTAAGCTTGCAAATGGAACATTGCCCGTCATCACCATCCCATCTTCGTGTGGTTTCTTTCGTCATCAGTCTCCTGTGAAGCATAATCCAGGCAAACACCTTTGCACGCTCAGGTACACATAATCTCCATATTTTCTTCCATTCAGATAACCTCTGCCCTCGCTGTCCTGTCTGTGTGTGATAATATGCTGATTTAGTATTAAATTTTCCATCCTTTGTAAGTGTCCAGAAAACTTTCCTATCTGCATCATTAGTAATTCTGATGTTGTTTTCAGATCCTCTATTCTCCCTTTCCCCTCTAAACTCAATTACACCCCTGAACTTGTCCCACATCTTGGCTAATTTTCCTTAGGGGACAAAAAATTGCATTAGGGTCACTGTACTAACCCTGCCCCTTACCCCTTACATCATCCAGGGTCTAAGGTTATTCTACAGAAAAAAGCATGCCATTCAATCAATGCATAGGGAGAAAGTCTCCATACCAGATGATTGCAAAATACAATCACTCTCATGGAGGTGCTCATTATTATCTTCTAATTGACCATATCCTTGTTCAGAGGATACCCATTTGCGTAATGTGAAGCATGGCTGCACTGGAATGGAGTCAACTGCAATATCTGAAACAAATTTCAATGCAGGGAAAATGTAGGAAAATGAAAGCTTTTCCATCGTGAAGAAAGCATGAGGACACTTAACAGCCCAACGAGAATGGCTCCGTTTGTCAAAGATTCCCGGGAGTCTAAAAGCACGTTCAGCATTGTTTTTCCGTAAAACGAGATAATCTCCTTCACATATTTGTCTCAACTTGCGTAAAAGTACTTCTTTACCGTTTTTCCAATCGAGCCCAATAACAATGGCAAAGCTTTCTTCATGAATGTAGCAATTACAAGCACACATGTTGATATATGATATTTCGTAGTTGCTGTTATTAATGGTATTACCTTTAGGAAAGAGGGTAAAATAGTAAGAATAGCTAGTAGTCAGTTAGAAGAGAGAGAAAGAGCAAGAGACGGTTATGCATGAGAGCAGAATATAGTCTGTGTACCTGCTACTTTCCATTTTCGTGAATGATTTTCAGCATATTTTCCTTCTCGGATATCAATTGGTATCAGAGCTTCCTGTTCGGTCATGGCGCCGGACACACGATCCAGTGAACGCTTGCACGACATGGAGCAACAGTTGCAACTCCATCAGGCTTCCATCGACTCCGTCACCTCTCGGCTGGACCTTCAAGGTCAAGCTATCAGCGAACTGAAGGCTTCGACTGATAAGATCAATGACTGCCTCAAGGAGATCTCTGCTCAGCTGTCATCCATGGCTTCCAATAATGGGAAGAAGGCAGCTGCTGGAATGGGCGACGGTGGGTCGACCTCATTCTCCTCTCCTCGAGTTCCCTCTTTTGGGTCCTTCCATGAGATTCAGTCGAACCCTTCGTCCTACACCATTCCCACGAAACAGACCCGCGTTGAGTTCCCAAGATTTGATGGCTCAGATTTCAGGGGCTGGGCTTATCGTTGCCGGCAATTTTTTGAGGTTGACGGCACCCCTCAAGATCAACGCATTCGACTACTGAGCATACATCTGGAAGGTCACGCATTGAGATGGCATCAGACTTTTATGCGCCATCGTACCTTTACAGAGATCAGCTGGTCGGAATATTTTAACCATATGGAGAAGAAGTTCGCCGATGTGCGTGAGGAACACCCAACTATTGCTTTGAAAAAGCTGCAGCAGCTGGATGGTACTGTCACAGATTATGAGCAAAGGTTCGATGAATTGCTATCGGAGGTGGATATACCCGAGGAGGTGGCTGTCAGCTTATTCATCGGAGGATTGCGCGCGGATATCCAGAAATGTGTCCTCAACTTCCGTCCTTCATCTCTCTCCGAGGTGATGTCGTGTGCACGGATGCAGGAGGCGACGATAAATGCCTTGCATGAGAACGCTCCCGCAGCACCTCTGTTCGCTCGTCGGCACGCTTTAACAGCGTCGCCCAGGTCGGCAGGGGATTTCGGAGGAAACAAGGCCCATAACACGACAGCTTCCAATGTGAGCCCATATGTGGGCTTATCTGTTCAGCCCAAACCCAGACTGTTCGAAACTTTTTCATCGAACAAGCCAGCTGCCCCCTCCCCCACAGCATCCTCTCCCTCTGTCATGAGCCCCTCAAAGATGTCACGACAGATCTCAAAGAAGGAAATGGACGAGCGACGAAAGAAAGGGCTGTGTTACTGGTGCTCCGAGAAATATACCAGTGCCCACCGTTGTAAGGATTCACACGTCTTCATGCTCATCGTTGACGAGGACGACGAGAAGTTCGAGGATGCAGTGGAAGACATACCCACAGATGAGACAGGGACTATCAATGCTATTGAGGGCAAGGAAGACACGTCCACCTTGAAGCTAGTGGGCATTATCAAGAAGCAACCAATAATTATACTTGTGGACACAGGAAGCACTCATAACGTGCTAAGTGCTTCCCTAGCTAAACGTCTTCAGCTGCGACCACAGGAGAGGAATGCTGTTAAGTTAACTGTTGCAGACACCCGGCAAGTACATGTCAGTAAGTATTGCCCAAATCTATCGTGGGAAATGGGAAACTGCCTTTTCTCAGCTGATTTCCTTGTCATGAAAATTGGGGGTTATGACATGATTTTGGGTACTCAATGGCTTAAGACTATAGGTCGCTTCTCCATGGATATGAACTTAAAAATTTTTGAATTTATGAGGAATGGTGCTCAAGTAGAACTACACGGTGTTGGGTACCGAGACTTGGCAGCAGTGAAGGAGGCTAATTCTCCTCGGGAATTACTGTTGGCCACTCACCTTTTCCTTATTCACAATCCTTCCCATTTGCAATTAAAAATGGGCTCTGCCGCCTCATCCCTGTCTGAGAGTCAGCAACAAGAATTGCAGCAGGTCTTGGATGCATATACAGATGTGTTTGATGAACCCACAGGGTTGCCACCTTCGCGCAAATTTGATCACTCCATTCCCCTTTATGATGACAAACCTATCAGTTGTCGGCCATATCGTTATGGCCCTGCTCAGAAGTCTGAAATTGAGAAACAGGTCCAGGAGATGCTTAACCATGGCATTATCCGTGAAAGTGCCAGCTCCTTTGCGGCACCAGTCGTATTGGTACAGAAAAAAGAAGGCACTTGGCGCTTTTGTGTTGATTATAGGAAATTGAATGAAGCCACTCTCAAAACGAAATTTCCCATCCCAATTATTGAGGAGCTGCTGGATGAGTTAACTGGAGCCACTTATTTCTCCAAGGTGGACTTGAGAGCTGGCTATCATCAAGTCAGGATGCACACCAAGGATATACACAAAACAGCCTTCAAAACACATGAGGGCCTTTATGAATTTTTAGTGATGCCTTTTGGGCTCACCAATGCCCCTGCCACCTTCCAAGGCCTCATGAACTCAATCTTTAAAGCTTATTTAAGGAAATTTATATTGGTCTTCTTCGATGACATCTTGATATATAGCAAATGCTGGGCTTCTCATATGCAGCACTTGGACACTGTTTTGTCAACTCTGCGCTATCATCAGTTGTATGCCAAGGCTTCCAAGTGTACCTTTGCAGCCACTCATGTTGATTATTTGGGTCATATTATTTCAGCAAAGGGAGTTCAAGCTGATCCACAAAAGCTTGAGGCCATCCACTCTTGGCCCACCCCGCGTACAGTTAAGGAATTGAGGGGTTTCCTAGGACTTACAGGGTATTATCGACGGTTTATACGCCATTATGGGATGATAAGTAGCCCCTTAACTGCTCTCCTCAAGAAGGATGTGCCCTTTATATGGTCCAGTGAGGCTGACACAGCATTTCATCAATTGAAGCAGCTTATGACTACCCCTCCCGTGCTTGTGCTTCCCAATTTTCAAGATACATTTGTGGTAGAAACAGATGCATCTGGGACTGGGCTTGGTGCAATCCTATCTCAGAATGGCCACCCTATTGCATTTGCTAGCAAAGCTTTGGGCCCAAAGAAAAAACCATTATCAGCTTATGAGAGGGAGCTCCTAGCTATTATTTTTGCTGTGAAGCAATGGCGTTCATACTTATGTGGACGCAAATTTATTATCAAAACAGATCACAGACCTTTGAAACATTTGTTGGAGCAACAAGACTTGAGCCAGAACCAGTTTAAGTGGCTCCATAAACTATGGGGGCTACACTATGAGATAATATATCGAAAGGGGAGTGATAACACAGCAGCTGATGCACTATCTCGACGAACGGAGGGAGATTGTTTGGCCATCACAGCACCTGTATCATCCCTGTATGACAAGGTCAAAGAGTCGTGGCAGCAGGATGGACACTTACAGAAGCTGATAAGAGACCTGGAAAGTGATCCCATGCTTCACGCCAAGTACTCTTGGCATAACCAGCTGTTAAAACGCCAAGGAAAATTGGTTGTGGGCGCTAATCAGGAGCTGAGAAGGGAATTACTCCAGTATTTCCATAGTGACGGTATTGGGGGCCATTCAGGTATACACCCTACATTTAAACGTCTTTCTTCTCTTTTCTATTGGAAAGGCATGGAAAAAGATGTTAGAAACTTTGTTAGAGAGTGCCCTATTTGTCAAAGGTTTAAACCAGAATTGGTTGCTTCACCGGGCTTACTCCAACCTCTTCCTATACCTGAACATGTGTGGACAGAGTTATCTATGGATTTCATTAATGGACTCCCAAAATCCTACTCCAAAACTGCTATTCTGGTTGTGGTGGATAGACTTTCTAAGGCTGCACATTTTATCCCTCTTAAACACCCCTTCACAGCAGTGGACATTGCCCAGATTTTCCTTGACAATGTGGTGAAATTGCATGGTTTTCCTAAATCCATAGTAACTGATCGTGATCCTATTTTTTGTGGGAAATTTTGGAAAGAATTGTTTCGCTTGTATGGAGTTGAGCTTCATTACTCTTCTGCTTATCATCCTCAAACGGATGGACAAACAGAGGTCCTCAATCGATGCTTAGAGGGTTATCTTCGTTGCATGACTGGTGATTTCCCTAAACAGTGGCTCAAATGGCTGCCCTTGGCTGAGCTTTGGTACAACACAACCTATCATTCAGCCATTGGTATGTCTCCCTTTGAAGCTGTGTTTGGTCTCCCTCCACCGATACACCTCCCTTATATAGCTGGGGATTCCTCTAATGACTTGGTTGACCGAACTTGCATGGATAGAGAGGTGGTGTTGCAGGTCCTGAAGCAGCATTTGTTGCGTGCCCAACACAGAATGATCCAGCAAGCCAATAAACACAGAACTGAAAGACAATTTGAAGTTGGTGCTTTTGTCTACCTCAAACTCCAACCCTTTCGTAGGAATCTTCTTAATAACTCATCCCTCCATAAGCTTGCTGCAAGGTACTTTGGCCCCTTTAAAGTCCTCAAACGTATTGGCGCTGTGGCCTATGAACTTGAATTACCCCCCGAGACTCGAGTCCACCCGGTTTTTCATGTTTCCCTTCTTAAAAAACATGTGGGACCTACCACTGCTGTAACTCAGTCCTTCCCACCCCTTGATGATCAAGGACAATTCAAGATAGAACCCGAAGAGATCATAGGGCGCAGGATCACTAAGCGCCACAACTTGCCTGTCACTCAGGTACTAGTGCACTGGAAATTCTCTCAACCAGAAGATGCAACTTGGGAAGATCTTTCAGTGCTGCAGCAACAGTTCCCTCAGTTCCAGATCAAAGCTCCTCCACTGGGTCCCATCCTTGTGGACAAGGATGTTTAATTGGGGGGGAAGTATTGATATATGATATTTCGTAGTTTGCTGTTATTAATGGTATTACCTTTAGGAAAGAGGGTAAAATAGTAAGAATAGCTAGTAGTCAGTTAGAAGAGAGAGAAAGAGCAAGAGACGGTTATGCATGAGAGCAGAATATAGTCTGTGTACCTGCTACTTCCTATTGTGGTTAATGATTTTCAGCATATTTTCCTTCTCAGATATCAGATGGAAAACAAAATAGCATGTATACTTAATTCATGTAGGTGAATATGTACGTATGTATATATATATAACAAGAGATAACAGCTTCTTAAATTTAAGTTAGGAAGCAATTAGATATTTATTATATTAAATGTATATATCCTTTTCTTACTTAAAAACTAACTTGAGATAATAACTAACTTAAATTAATGTCTTGTAAAAGAGGATGTGTTATCCTACGGCTCCTTTGTATTTCTTTCAGCCCTATAATGGTCTTGAACTAGAAAAATAAACTCTACCATAAGCAGAGGCAGCTAAGCA
>JANTPZ010083505.1:0-29492 GCA_025593235.1 Vachellia pachyceras | reverse complement strand
AGTTTTCAACTTTTCTCATGTTTATTTGCTTAAACTTGCTTCCAAACCACTTTCTATGCATCAAATAATTCAAACACAACTCTCCTCCTTTCCATGTTAACGTGGACAGCACCCTCCCATAGGTTAGGGTTCCCAAAAATTTCACCCATCACAATCAACAACCAAATCAAGCACATACTTACATCAAGATGCTCTCTAGCCTCAAGAAATGCTTTGTAATCTTTAGTTTTCTTTAAATTCCTCTCTTTTCCCATTTGAAACTCAAGAACCATAACTCTCTAATATCATAAAAGAGAGGGTTATCAAAGAAAACAACCCCATAGAGTTGAAGAGGAGGTTTCTAAGTTTAAGAAAAAGTAGTGGTTTGATTGCTTGTAATCCTTACGTTGTGTGCTTCAAGCTTTTCTTTCTTCTTCTTGTGCTTGTGGAGGACGAAATTATTGCAGCTTGGAGGGAGGATAATGGCAGCCAAATGGAGAACAAGAAATAAAAATGGCCCCTTTTATTAATTCCCTTGAATTTACATGAATGGCTAAGATTAAGCCTTACTAATTAAGTATAATCCAAGGGTTAGAATGAAGCCACCATTCACACATGTGCTAGCTTCTCATTGGCTCCTCAAAAGTTCTCATAATTGCTGCACATGAGCTGTAAAAAATCTGGTTTGACTAACCAAACTAGATCCCATTTGGTTACTTTTACCGATTACACTTTTTATCGGTAAACATAACTTTATTCCGGTAAATCTTTTTCTACTTTTCTGGAGATATTTTCTTCCTCATTTAATCTTCATATTTTCCTCTTGAATATGGTAAAATTATTATCCCCAAAATACCCCTTGACTTCCTTAAATTTTACAGGATTAATTTATCTTGTCCAAAATCCCTGAAAACATACAATCGGAGAGCAAAATTCTTTTAGGGCCTTGAAAAATACTACATTTTTCACTGATTCTCTAACCCTTTTTATTTTCCCAAAATTCCTTCTAGATTGTCCAAAATTAATTTTTGAAATAAATTATATTTCAGGGATTTTCGGGTCTTTTTCCTGATTTTCGGGGAAATCAACTTAATCGTACACTGGGTAATAATTTTATTAAATACTATAAAATTCACTGAATTTTTCCATTTTTTGTCTCAATTTTTGGAGAGCTCCTGATACCTTAAATAATTATTTTTCCCCTTTAAAATTATATAGATGGAAATCCAGTCCGAATCTGGACAATCCGTGATTCACGATTGTGATCAGTGAGTCGGCCTCTGTCTATTGGGCATATGAAATTTTTTGGTCAAATGTTGACTTTTGACTTTGACTTTGACTTGTCAAATGACCAAAATGCCCTTCCATATTCTCATAATTACCATGTTGCCTTTACTTTCTCTATTTTTCCAAAATCCCCATTTACTTTTAACACTAAAGACCTTTATGTCCTAGGTCTTTTGTTAAATGACATATGGGTTCCTTTTTAAAAGATCACCCATCCTCATATTACTCTAGGACAAACACACTTAACTTTGGAATTCCTACTGAACACCAGGCCAGATCTAACTTTGCGACTTCCGGCCCATAACCTTCCTTTCTTTATAAACTATTTATCTCTGGGTTCCAACCCATTTTCTAATTATCGGATTAAGCTAGCAGAGAAATTATGGATATTACAGGATCAACGTTGCTGAGAATAATGGATAGCTAGTTAACTCTAACGGATAATTAATGATCTTCATCTATAAATAGCATTTAAGGCAGATGAATAATACAGAATGAAACATACACATACACTCCAAACATTTACTCTACTCAACAACTTCTCTATCTTAAATTTATTTCATCATTAAGAGCTTCAGTGATTATTCATCTGCTCTTTAAGAGAGTTTATTAAGTCATTCAGATTGATTCTAGTGTGAGAAACTCAAGATTTGGGGATGTTGCATAAAGTTGGGTTTGAGTTTAAAAATGGAGGATGTGAGTCCCTATTTTAGTGCAATTCATGAGGGAGAGTGTGATTCCCTTTGTAAAGGCATGAAGAGCCTACTGTTACTGTGATTAGTGGATTGCATATCTCAGAGGAGCTCTGAGGACTAGACGTAGGTCAAAAGGATTAAACCAGGATAAATTCACCATTTTCATTCTCTCTATGCTCTACCCTCGATGATTATTTCATTACGTTTTTTATTAAATTTTTAAATTAGACCAATTCACCTCCTTCTTGGTCAAATCCTACTCTAACATTTGGTATCAGAGCATGTCTCTTGTGTAAAGGACTTCACAGTCTCAAGAGTAATCATGACAGGATTTGGAGAATATGTGATTAGTGATGGAGCTTCAATCACAAGACCTCTAGCTTTCGACAGTCGATGATTTTCGTTCTGGAAAATAAAATTCCATAACTTTATATTAGACACTGACTTAGACTTGTGGGATGTGTTCGAACAAGGAAATTTCATTCCGATGAAGAAGGATAAAGATGCACTTGTTCCAAAGACTCGTGAAAGGTTGTCTTAATGTTATAGGTAGCTCTTAATGAAGATGATTTCTACTGAATTTGCACACTCCCTTTGGCCAAGCATATGTGGAAGGCACTGGAGGTAGCATATGAATGTACTTAAGCTGTGAAAGAAGGGAGGTTGAATACTCTAACCATAGAGTATGATTTGCTAAGAATGAAGGAAGGAGAGATGATTGCTGAGTTCGAGATATGGTACACTCATCTAATAAACAAACTAGCTACACTTGGGGAAACTTATAATCAACGCTCCCAAGTGCTTGCTCTCTATAACACGCCTTACTTACTCTTCTTTAATCTCATTAGAGATCAACAATGAACCTTTATGTGCCCTTGAAATGCTTAAAATGGCCAAACAAGTTAAATTGAAAATTTTGGATCGAGTTACTATTCACTTGGTAAGTTTCATAACAAATTATAGAAAAATCAAAATTGATTGGTTCAAGTCTCTAAATAAAGATTATGAAGTCCTCTACAGGAGAAAAATATCTCCTTGACCAATTTGTTGACCAATTAATACAGTTTATTACGTGAAGAAAAACTATTCATTTGGTCATTTTTCCATTTTCTAGCTTTTTCCTTCAACTTTGGAAAATCATAACTTTTTATCTACACATCCAAATTTAGTAAAATTTAGATCATTTTAAAGATTAAAATGTGTAGTATTTAACTGAAAAATTTCATATCATTTGGACTTCATTCGCTATTTTTCAGTGTACCACAAATTTATCTCTTGTTAAGGGCTTTGGAACCCTTTTCAATAATTTATTTTCTTGGATTCATTTCTTGCATATTTCCATTTGGTTTAGCTCTACCTCACACTTAACATATTCATAACATATGCACTTAATACAAGCATTCCACAAACTCAACATGAATTATAACACATTATGACCATTCACATAATATGATCATTCCTTGCTTTCTTGAACTTTGGGGATGTTCCTCATGCTTCTTCCACCTTGCCTTTATCCTTTCTTGACTTTGGCCCTAGGTTTGTTAGGTAAATGGGGAAGAATGAGATTCTCAAAATCTCAATAGCATAGATTACTACCACATTCATTAACATTCATTATCATCATTTATTTTCTATCTAGCTATGCATTAATATAACATAATGCATTATGAAAACACTTTGCACATAGCATTGCATATCATAAACACAACTTTACATATTTGCATAACACATAAAGAGCATATAAAATAGCATAATGAATAAATAACAATCAATGAACATATTTAAGGTAAGGGTTAGTAATCTTGCTACCTTGATTTCTCAACTTGTGCCTTAACTTTGTTGACTTCTTTCTTTTTCTTTAGAAGGTTTCCTTTGCCACTTAAAGTCCTACACATATTACAATGCATGTTGCATCAAAATTAAGCCATAACCATTGCATTAAAACACACGAAAACCTCCCAAGAATCCTCTTGAACCTTAAGGGTCCTTAAACCCTTTACTTTGCCAAACTTGTTTAATGCCTCCAAAAATGTTTTCTCACTTATACTCTGCACAATTTTGCCTTGTAAATCCATTGAAAGCATGAAAAACATCAAAATCACATTATTTCCTCATGAACCAGGTCTGGACGAAAATCTGTAAATTTTCCAAAAATGGATTTTTCAACTTTGCTTTCTATACACTTGCATAATCTTTTTTTAATAAATTTCCTAACCATTATTTATCACAAAATCATTCATCCATGATTAGACCCAATTCATGCAGCACCTCCCCTTACAGGGTTCCATGCCAAAAATCCATTCACAACTCAAATGAACACAAAACAACCATCAATAGGTTCCAAATCATACATAGATTTGTTTTCTAGCAACTCTTTCATCTAAATCCCTCTCTTTCTCACTTTATCTCTTCAAAATCAAATATTTCTAGCAACCATGACCCACCATGAAACATATAAATACACCTATAGAATTGAAGAGGAGAAGCTAGGGACCATGAATATGTAAGAGATTACTTGGAAACATCAACTTACCTTGAACTTGTGTTGATTTTTGCTCTCTTTTCTCTTGGGTGTTTTGGCCAACATATATGGCTGCAAATGGAGGCTTCAAAAGTGCTTTAAAGCTTTAAAAAAATCTGCACTCTTTACTTTGATAAATGGTCCCTCAACTTAGGTATATTTGCAAAGTGTTAGCTTAATCTTAACCCTTGATTTTAATCAACTCACAAATGGATAAATCTTGTTCATGAAGAGCATGATCTTGCTATGTGTCTATGTGACTCGCTTTTGATGTCATGGCTTATGTCACCCATGTGCTACATCAAAATGGTGACAAATGTCCTTGGATCCTGTACAACTTACACTGATAAAGTAACTTTGTTATGATAAATTCTACCACTTGTTTGGGATATTTTACTTCTCTTTTGGTCTTCAAATATATTCCTTACAAGTGGCATATCACATTAATGGCAACTTTACTTTTGGAAACTTTATGTTTTCATAAAGTTACTTTATGCTATCGTAACACCGATAAAGCAACTTGCCGATAGTTAACTAGATTCGAGGCCACCAGAAATTTCCAAAATTAATACTGAGATTCTCATACCTTCTATTTTCTCAAATTGATTCCCGAAATGTCTTTAATTAATTTTTAAATAAAACCTTAATTCAGGGTTATTTAGGTCTTTTTCTTTTAATTAGGGAAATCGCTTTTTCTCGTATTATGGGCAACAATTTTATAAAATATAAGAAATTCCAAACTATTTTTCCCTACTTTGAGATCAGATGTTTGAGGTCTCCTGGTACTTCAAATAATTATTTTTGGCTAATTATTTAATAAAATGCCAAAAATTAAATGACCTTTAAAATTTTCTCAACAGAAATTTAGGTCGATTTAAGTAAAACCAGGCCTCACATACTGATCAGTGACTTTTCCTCTACATTTTGGGCCTCTATGAATTTTTCTGATATTTTTTGCCAAACGTTGACCAAAATGACCTTACACTTCCCTTAATTACCATAATTCCCTTACCTTTTTCAAATTCCATTTTGCCTTTATTTTTAATAACATTTGGGTTCTTTCCCATAAGGTCACCCATCATATCATTTCTCCAAACCAAGCACGCTTAACTACGAAGCTCTAATAGAATTCAGTACATTAGGGCTAGGTTGATCGTGATCTTTCCGGTCTATTATCCTTCCTCTTTTCTATACTACATATCTCTGAACCCAGACTCAAGCCATGACTACCGGTTTAGCCTTTATTTTAAATTGCAGTGAAACACGGATATCACACTCTCAACTTGGAAGCAAACGTGACGGCTATAGAATTCATGACATCAATAACTGCTTTGTTCGGGAGTCTTCCTGAATATGAAGCAAGCAAAACTTTAAGAAAGAATGGTCCAACATTGAGGACAAAATGAAAAAGGGCTTGCTGTAATATCCAAGTTTTCAATAACTGGATATTAAGGTCTAGAGAATGAAAAGAAAGGAAAGGAAGAGTAAGAAATGTCATTTGCCAAGCATAGAAAAAGTAAGGGCAAAATGGCCATGTCGAGAAAAGCAAAGGACAAATGGGACAAGTGAAGAAGTCAAGGGACTCAAGTGTGATTCAAAAATGGGACTAAAGAATTATTTTCAGATGCAAGGGACCAAATTGCCATTTAAGAAGTATAAAGGCATTTTGGTAAATAAATTAATAGTCTAAGGGCATATTGGTCAAAGTTTAACCAAAATATCATAAAAGACCCCATAGGCCTTCCTCTTCACTTCTATCAATTTAGTTTCTTGATTTTTTGTGGAATATGATTGCTGGAATGTCTGGTTCTTGAGAGAGAAAATGAGAAAGAGAGGGATTTAGATCAAGTACTTGATAAAAAAAACTCTAGGGCAGGTGCTACACGAAATTGGACTGCAAGGCAAGGAATGTTTTGATGCCAAATAATCATGGAAAAATGGTTTATTGAGATTATGTATGTATATAAAGTTAGAAGTTAAAAATCACACTTTCCCTATTTATTGAGATTTTGGTCCAGATGCATAACAATGGGAAAGAGTTATTTTGATGTTTTAATGCTTCCATTGAATTTAGAATGAAAAATTGTGTAGGGTATAAGTGAGAAAAATATTTTCAATCCCTTCCTTGGATCTGTTGAAGGCTTTTTAAATCGTGTAGTTAAGAAGTATACCTTTCTTAGAGTGTTTTCTTTTCTTTTCTTGCTTGGTTTCATGAAGCCAACAATTACAATCAGCTTCCTCTGTCAGTATCCACACGAATGGATTTTTCAACACAAATGTGTGCTAGCACCTCTATATCTGACAAATGAATTTCACAAGGCCATCAAGAAACGAGCAATAAAGGTAGTTTCCACGTAATTATAAAATAGAATGTAAGTTTTACATTTTTACCATTTATTAAAACAAGGAAAATACCACAATTCTGAGCCCAAACGGATGAATTTTGTGTTGTCTTCGATTCTAGAATCCAGAAGAAAAATATAGTAGTCATTCCCATACAATTCCAAGAGAAAGAAAGTTTCATACTTCTAAACAGATGGTTCTGCTAGGGATTGAAATTTGAAATGGATGAATTTCGCAATGCTATATTCACTTTAAGGATCCTCTTGAATAATCGAGTCGAGTTATAGTAGGAGTTTTCCAAGTCACACCAAGATAGTGAGATTGTATCGCAATTTTTACCATTAATAAGCACAAAATGGAGATGCTACATTTTCGAAAGACAGATGGATGTTTCACAATGCCATCCTCATTTCGGGAATCTCATGAAAAAATATGGAATTTTGCGATATTGAGAGTTTCACATTTTTAATGCTTTTTAGCACAAAGTGAAGATGTTGCAGTTTGGGGCCCAAATCGATTAATTTCACAACATCCCCACACAATTTAGAAATATTGAGAAGTTTCACATTCTTTAACACTTAAGCACAAAGTGAAGATGTTACAGTTTGGGGCCCAACTGGGGATGGATTTCACAACACCATCCTAAATTTAGGTATGATAAAATAGAGGCAGTTTCTACATAATTCCAAAACAGTGAGCGAGTTTCACATTATTAACAATTAACTAGAACAAAACGAAACAGCAGATGAATTTCGCAACACTGAATTCAATTCTAGAGTCCTCAAGAAAAAAATCTAGCAAGTGGTGGAATCTACGCAATTCCAAGATAGTAAGACAATATCATATTTTTTATTCATATTTTTTACCATTAACAAGCACAAAAAAGGAGATGCTGTAATTTGAGGCTCAAATGGATGAATTTCACAATGCCATGTTCAATTCCAGAATCCTAATTACAGAATTGCACGTAATGCAAAGATAGTGAAAGCACTTTACATTTATGACCATTAACTAGCATAAGGATGAATTTTGCAACACTACCTTCAATTATAGAATCCTAATGAAAAATTGAGTCATAGTGATAGTTATAGGCAAAATCGAATGAATCTCATCATCATCTTTAATTATAGAATTCTTATGAAAAGTCAAGATATAGTGGTGGCCTCCACACAACTTCAAGACATTAAGAAAGCTTCACATTACATAGTGGAGATGTTGCAGTTCGATGTCCAAATGGATGAACCCCGTAATCTCCTCACTGCTCACGCAGCTCCATTTTCTCTTTGGTTAAGTTATTTTAATTGAATATTTTTTCCCCTTCATCCCTTCTTTTCTTCACATTGCTATTTCAATTACCCAAGAATTAAAAGTCGAAGTTATACAGATGTAGAAAACGAGAGTGGACAAATTTCCATCGTATGAACACCCCTAATAGTGATAAACTGTTTTGAATATGAGTAAAGATCTTAAGGATATAAGGATCTTAAACTCATATCACTAATAAATTACTCTAATAAAGAAAAGAGTAAAGAAGAATGCAAGTATCCTGCTCAACTCCCAACTTGTCAAATACTAATGGATAACTTCTAGAAATCGAAAATAACAAAATTGATATACTATTCGTAAATGAATAGCTTTAGGGAAGCTAACCTGTGTATAAAAAGCGGTTCAAGCATGGCATCCTGAAACTCCAGAGGTCCCCAAGGCGCTCAGAAGATCAAATCTCCGCCAGCACCATTAACCAGAGTAAAGCTCCCGTACCTTGTGATATAAGCATAGAATATAATAGAAAACTTATTCGACATAAATGGAAGGGGAATAGGTACACCGAATATATTCTCTCCGCCTAGGCTGGGCATTAGCAGTATTCTCTAATCTAACTATATCAAGGATTACTCACCTTTTTGCAGCAGCTACAATAAAGCACTTAACATATATTTTCATATCAAGAACTTCCACAAGTGGAAATGGATGCATGTGCACATCAAGAAATGAATGAAGCCATCTATTATATACATACATTTGCTCAGTAGACTGACAGATTTTTAGGAATGTTTAAAAGCAACATTCACAAACCGAATATTAAAAGAAGATCCAACATACTAGAAATTGAGAAATCAACTACAATGTGTACTGGAATGCTTCCTAAAGAAAGAATGAAACAATCTTCTAGGCAATGAACTATCATAAAGATGTTACTCGGACAGAATTATCGGCCGATCCTGTCAAGAAAATGGGCAAGGTTGGATGCCAATCAACAGTTGTAACAGAGGCTGCATGAGCAAGTGTTCTCCACCCACTTTGACGACCCTGAACCTGAGACAGTACAGTGAGACACAAGTAAAATATTTACCATACCTAACATCAAGCACATGTAACAAATAGGGGAATTGGATCTATGACAATGCATGTAAAATATTAGAAAGGCCTGTTGATAAGAAGCCCTAAGTTTAATTGGAGAAGCAAATATTTGGGCCTGATTATGGTATCCACTTTATGGAACCTGATGGAATCTTTTATGCTAATAGAACGAGAAGATTAGAGAAGGGGGAATCAATCTACTTGTTTGCAACTAATAAAGATAGACAAAGGGATGAGAGAGTTGGGGGCCACTCGAGGATGGATAGAACAGGACTGATTATGAGTGGACTGCAACAATGGATAAGGGACTGTTTATGGGTGGATGTTTGAGGCAAATTATTGGGCTTCTTCTTTTTTTTATTTTTGAAAAAAACACAAATGCACCCACCAATCCCTTCCCATAGGAAGGACACTCACACACACTAAACCATCCATCAACTCTGGGATTTGATCATGCAACCTCTCTATTGACAGGTGCAAATGATGCCATCAAAGACTAATGGCTTTCTATTGAACAAATTACTCTCTAAATGTATATCTTATTGATAAATGGAATGGGGTATATATAGTAGATTGATTATCCTATTAAGGGAAGGATAATCAATCTGATTACAATCAACATTAAATGCCTAGAATCATGGGATACAAATCAAACTTTAACAGAAATGATCATGGCCATAATTCCACAACAACATTATAGGAAATGCGCAAAGAGGGTTGCTGGTGCGTGGTAGTCACGTGCAACTCGAATCGTTGTGGCATCAACGGAGCCACATACAAAGAAGATAACCGGCGCGTGGAAATCACACGTGTCTCGGGTCAGCGTCATCTTCTTAGAACGCGCCGATTGGTGACGTCTGGGACTGGTGAGGTGGGCGGTGTTAGCAACGAGCCTCTGGTATGAGAGATATTTTGTTGCTCTCGCTCACTGTCTCAGTCTCGCGTCCGCTCTGTGGCTCACGCTCACAGGTGTACTCATAACCCTCTGTCTCTCTCACACTCAGGTTCTCTAACCTACTTATACCATATTGACAAATTACTCTCCAAATGTATATCTTATTGGTAAATGGAATGGGGTATACATAGTAGATTGATTATCCCATTAAGGGAAGGATAATCAATCTGACTATAATCAAACATTAAATGCCTAGAATCAGGGGATACAAATCAAACGTTAACAGCACTGATCATGGCTATAATTCCTCAACAACATTATAGGAAATAATCAAATTTGAATTCTAACACTTTCACACTAGGCTTCTTTATTCGAACACAAAGAAGTATTAAAGAGGCTCCAAGTGAATAAGTATATACCAATATACAATGTGTGCGTTTTGTTCTGGATGAAGTGATATTCTCTGAGCCAGAAAAATCAAATTGTACCAGCCAAAGATTGTGACGTTGAAGGTGAGAGGTGCATATTTTAGCTGCATAAAATCTCAGATGTACCTATCACTGTTTTTGAAATGCTTTTGGGTTCTAAAGAGGGATTTGGTCAACCCAATATCACCCATGAGTTAATTTCCCCTTTAGTTTACTTCTTTGGGAAAGGACTTTGTGCTAAAACGTTGTTGACGTATTGGTCATATTTGTTCATATCCTAGATATATACAGCTTCAAATCATTTGATGGGAATAGTCCCGTGAAGTTCTATATCACTGATACAATAGGGCTTGGTCATGAGTATGCAGGACAAAATCAGATTTTGGGCAGGAAACGATTTTACTACATTTCCACTTCTCACCTTGAGGACAAGGAGAAACTTCGAGGAGTAGGAAATGTTAGACCTATGGCTAGTAGACTCTTATCTAATGGACGAAGAGCACAGCATATGAAGTGTGATAGATGTATGACTAAGAGAGAGAAGGGCTATTAGTTGTATGTATTGGAGACTGATTTGTGGGCAAAGGTAGCAGAACGAGAGTAGCATATGGGAGTCTCTAGTCTAGAATGCTAGAGGTGATTTCAGGTTCCTATGTTATTTTGGTTATTTTGGTTATTTCTTTCTATTTTCATCCTTATGTGTAGCTTAATCCGTTAGGCTTACGCTCTACACTTTGTTGATTTTTGCCTGTTATTCAATATCAATTCTGAAAGTGGATTCCATCAATATCACATGGCAAACCAGGTATAGGGCTTGTTTGGGGAGTCCGTTTGGAGCCTAGAATCCATTTTGGACCGTTAGGGGAAATGGGAATATGTTTGGCAGCAAAGTCATTTTCCCAAACGGCACATTTTCCCTAACGCTTCTTCATCCCCCTCACCTTCTCTTTATTCCTCCTCTCTCATCTCCCTCTTGTTGCCTCCCTTCCCTGCCTTAGCGTCACCTACTCCTCCCATGGTGTGTGATCTGGTTGGTGGATAATCTGTTAGAGCCAGTGAATCATCAGTCGACGAGGATCCCGACAGAGCAAGGCGAGTTGGCGAGCAAGTTCTGGTTGATTGTACGGAACGCCAATGTTGGTGGCTTCCATTCCACTGTCGACGGCCTGTTGTTTGTGGAAAGGGATGATGATGAAGGTGACCCTCTTGTCTTCTGCGAGGTTGCAGATGTCTTCATGCATGGTGGAGTAAGGAGAGATTGCGGTTAAGGGCTGAACAGAGACATCACCTGAGTATTGCTCGAAGTTGTCGAAGGCGTTAATGATGTGGTCGGATTGAGCTTGGGTTCTGTTAATGGCGGGGCAGTCTGGTTTTCTGGTGTTGTGGACGATGAGCATGGCGGAGGTCCGACCAGTGAGTTCCACCAAGTGGAGGACGTAGACGCAGATGGATGATTTCTTCGTGGGGTTAGAAGCTTCAAGAAGGTTGATAATGGTCGTAACGTTCTTTGGAGTATGGACACATACTAGGATTCTCAACTCTGAATCTCGCTTCGCTGTCTGAATTATCCTTCTTTTGTACAAAAAAAAAAGTCATTTTGACCAATGGTTTATCCAAACGTAATTGCATGTTTCTAACGGTTTATTCAAACATAAATTTTATTCTTTTTACCAAAAGTCATTTTCCCCGACGGTCGTTCTCCCAATGGACTCCCCAAACAAGCCCATAAAGTGACATCTTGGTCATGGTGGTTCATAGGAAAATTGATATAAACACATACATGCGTCTCATACACTGTGGAAGGTGAGAAAAGAACATCCCAAGCATCAACAGGTTTTATTCTTTAAAATTCTACCAGTGCTTTTAAGTCTTCAAGAATGATAGTTAAGCTGGGTATTTATGCAAAACACACACAAGCACACTTGCACACACTAATTCCCACATGAACATAAGAGTTTTTCGAAGAAAATGTCCAGAAACCAGGGTAGTGGGGATGATAAAAAAAGAGTGAGGAGGTGGGGGAGAGACGGTCAAAGGAAGGAGGGAGATCACATAGCTTCAATATTCATCCATCAAGTCTGATCTTACATGAGCTGATATGAGCCATTTATAGTGTCAGATTCATCAACCATGAAGGAAACATTCCTAAGAAAAACACAAACAATATAAAACAAGGTTCCTTCCTAATGAGGAAACCTTATAATAACAAAATATCTGCCATTTGCATAAAAGATAAACCAAAATAAATTAAAGCTTCTTCTATGGTAAGTTTTGCCATATTTCCTATCGGGTATTTTATCTTTCAAAGTTTTAGCATTCGGTGCAAATTAAAGGGAGTGTGTGCATTCCCCTGCCAAACCATAAGATTTAAATCAATCATATGAAGCACAATGATGGAAGTCAAACCAATATGACAATGAGCAAACTCTAATTCCTTTCTAGAGTATATAAATGATTTATTACCAATGAATTTGTCTTGATATAGAAAAGTGTTAGAAATCAAATTTGATCTTTTCCTTATTTAGTTCCTAATTTGTTGCATAGGATTAGGAGAGAATAATTCCCTTTAATCACTTGATTGCAATTGCTGATTTTGCTCCCCTTGATTGAGCTCTCATCACCTATATAATGTACTCCTTTCTATCAATAATATGCACAACAATGAGAACTTACTCTCAAACATGGTATCAGAGCAGGAACTCATTCCTATATCCTCCAAGCGACTGAGAGTGAGGGAAACAGAGTAAGGTTGAGAGAGAAAAGGTTCAGCGAGGGTGAAGGCGAGGGCGAGCGAAACTGAGTGAGGCTGAGAGAGAGACGAATCTGTGGTCGTCGCAGCATAGCAAACGTGGAAGATACAGAGTCAAGGACGGTGTTGTATCTCCCTGAAAGGACCTCCGTCAACCTCACAGCCACGACCAGCTGCTCCAGATGCCACCGATCGGCTGATTACTGGAGTCCGACGACGTACTAAGCTGCGCATGACTCGCGCCGTCAACCTCCACTGCGCATGACATCCACGTGCTGAGATGAATCTCCCGATCCAGAGCTCCATTGACTACACCACCGCTGCCAACCTCTTCAGAGACCTCAAATCGGCCAGATCCACAGGTTTGACAACGAACGGAGCAGCGCGTGAACCACACACACCAGCAAACCCTACTACGGGTGACAGCCATGCACCGCCACTTTCCCACGCGCGTGACAGCCACGAGCCTCCCCTTCTCCACGTGCTGACGCCTATTTTCGTCCGGAAGATGGATATGGCTGACTTTCCTTCTCGTTTCGGGTCTTTTCCAAGGCATCTAACCAATATGGGCTCAACTCCTATGACCCTTGTGAGTGGTACCAGTCTTGAAACTCAAACTAACGTGAATTTGGTATAGTTAGGCAACTCCATTATAGCTCTTAATGCAATGGTTACCAGTACAAACACCTGGATAGTAGATTCTAGAGCAACAAACCATATGACTGATAACAAATCTTTATTTAATGAAATCAAGTATTGTCATGAGAATCTGAGAGTAAAAGTGCCTAATGGCTTATATACAAAGGTTGAAGGAATTGGGACTGTAGTGTTATCTACACAGTTTTAAATTCACAATGTATTATATGTGTCTGCTCTCACATACAATTTAATCTCTGTGAGCAAGCTTACTATCAATCATGATTGTTAGGTGATGTTTAACTCAAAACATTGTGTATTTCAGGATTTGACATCGGGGAGGAGGATTGGAATCGCTGTTAAGGAATGGGACAGACTCTATTACCTTGAAGGTTTGAGTACAAAGAAAAATGGAGCAAGGAAGGCACTGGTTAACTCCAACTCTGATCATAAAGATGTATGCTTGTGGCACACGAGGTTAGGTCACCCCAGTTTTAATTACATGAATCATGTGTTTCCACACTTATTCAATAAAAATTCTCCTCCATTTCATTGTGAAACCTGTCAATTAGCTAAACAAATCTGATGCTTTTATCCTAAACAAAACTACAAACCTACGGCACCATTTACCTTAATCCATAGTGATATATGGGGCCCTGCCAAAATAAAAGCCTTGAACAAAAAAATGTGGTTCATTCATTGATGATCAAACATGGATTACCTGGGTATACTTGATGAGAGAGAAATCTGAAGTGCTCCAAATATTCAAAAGATTTCATTCCTTTATCCAAACCCAATTCAGCACCTCCATTGAAGTATTGAAAAGTAACAATGCCAAAGAATACTTGAGTAGACCTTTCAAAGAGTTTTTTTATCAGCAAGGAATTCACCATCAAACCTCCTACGTATACACACCCCAACAAAATGGAGTTGCTGAAAGGAAAAAAAGGCATATCTTGGAAGTAACCCGAGCCCTTAAGATTGAACGAAATGTTCCACATGCATTTTGGGGAGATGCCGTGTTGACAGCTGCTTACCTCATCAATCAGATGCCATCTAAAATCCTCAACTTTAGTACTCCAATTCAATGCCTTCTTGAAACATATCCAAACTATCCCCTCCTATCCGCTATACCCCAGAAAGTGTTTGGATGTGTCGTATTTGTGTATAACCATAATGGGGGAAAATTAAATGCTAGGGCCGAAAAATGTATCTTCTTTGGATACTCTTCTATCCAAAAGGGCTACAAGTGCTATTGTCCTACCACCAGAAAACTTACAGTATCCAAAGATACAGTCTTTTATGAGGATGATGTCTACTACCCCAAATTGCCCATTCAGGAGGTGAACAGTGGTGTGGAATGGCTAATTTGGGAACCTGAATATCCCATAGTATTTGAAATCCCAGACACCCATACCAACAAACCAGCCTGAAAATCCCACAGAACCTGAAATCCCAGATATACCCATTCCAACAAAACAACCTGAACCTCCAATCCAGCTTCTCCAACACAACTCGCACTGCGGAACCAACATCTCCAAATACAATCCGAATTGTGGAAACCAATGCTGAGATTGACACTAGGGTAGCTGGATAACCTAGTACACATGAAATGACATCGCAGGAGCAGGAGAAAGAAAGCGACAATAGAGTCCCTAACATTCCAAGGCAACGCCATGAATCTAACCCGGCGTCAAATTCTAAGGAATCAGGCTGGCCTATTGCACTCAGGAAGGGGGTAAGATCTTGTACTCAGCATCCCATTCAGAGGTTTGTTTCATATGGAAATTTATCTGCTAGAATGCAGAGTTTTGTTGTGAATAGTGCACAGATCAAAGTACCAGATACATTCCAACAAACCATGGCTAACCCTAAATGGAAACAATCAGCAGAAGAAGAGTTGACGGCCTTAAAGGAGAACAAAACGTGGGAGATCACCACACTTCCTAGGGGAAGAAACCAGTAGGATGTAGATGGATCTTCACTCCAAAATTCAATCCAAACGGAAGCATAAATAAATATAAAGCGAGGTTAGTTGCAAAAGAGTACACCCAGACACAAGGAATTGATTATCAGGAGACCTTTGCACCATTGGCGAAGTTCAACACCATCAAGGTCCTGTTGTCTATAGCTACCAACCTCGATTGGTCTTTACATCAGTTGGATGTAAAGAATGCTTCCCTGAATGGAGATTTAGAGGAGGAAGTGAACATGGAAGTCCCAGATGAAGTAATAGCCCCACAGAATTCTGTCTGCAAACTCCACAAATCCTTGTACGGCTTGAAGCAATCTCCATGGGTGTGGTTTGACAGATTTGCCAAAGCAATGAAGAACTTTGGCTATACTCAAGGGCAGGCAGATGATGCCTTATTAGTCAAGCATGATGATGGCAAGATAACTATTCTGATTATGTATGTTGATGATATAGTCATCACTGGGAATGATGAGTCATCTATCAATCGACTCAAGAATGCCTTGGCAAAGGAATTTCAGGTTAAGTATCTAGGGCAAATGAGGTACTTCCTTGGCATGGAAGTAGTAAGGACTAGGAAAGGGATTAATGTGTCACAACGGAAGTATACGCTTGATTTACTTCAAGAAACAGGGATGCTCGGAGTGAAACCAGATGAGACTCCAATGGCAGAATCATGCAACCTGGTAATCAAAGCGAAAGGAACCTGTAGATTCTGAGAGGCATAGGCGATTAGTGGGCAAATTGATATACTTAACGCACACCCAACCAGACATTAGCCATGCAGTCGGAGTGGTCAATCAGTTCATGCACCAACCTCAGGAAGAACATATGACTTCTGTTTATAGGATCTTAAACTACCTCAAACTCAATCCCGGAAGAGGAATTTATTTCGAAAAGGGAAGTGCCAGAAGTATAGAGATCTACACTGATGCAGATCATGCTAGATCTGTGGATAACCGAAGATCAATAACTGGTTATTGCACTTATATTTGGGGCAATCTTGTCACATGGCAAAGCAAAAAGAAGACCGTAGTATCAAGAAGCAGTGCTGAAGCTGAATTAAGAGTATTGGCTCTTGGGGTATGTGAAGGAATGTGGCTCATCAGACTTCTAAAGGAGTTAAGGATTCCATATGAAAGCCCTTTAGACCTATGGTGTGACAACAAGGCAAGCATAGAGATGATCAAGAACACAATCTATCATGAACGAACAAAACATGTTAAATTGATAGGCACTTCATCAAAGAGAAAATTGAAGGTGGCATCATTAAATTAGATTATGTGCGGTCAGTTGACCAAGTTGCAGACATCATGACCAAGCCTCTATTTCGGGTCAAATTTAAAGGACTTTGAAACAAGTTGGGAATGATAGATATATATTCTCCAGCTTGAGGGGGGTGTTAGAAATCAAATTTGATCTTTTCCTTAATTAGTTCCTGATTTGTTGCATAGGATTAGGAGAGAATAATTCCCTTTAACTTGATTGTAATCGCTGATTTTGCTCCCCTTGATTGAGCTCTCAGCACCTATATAATGTACTCATTCCTATCAATAATATGCACAACAATGAGAACTTACTCTCAAACCAAAAGGGAGGCAGCAGTATAAATTTCAACCTGATATATGGGTGCCCTTGCTGAACCTGACGTTACTAAGAGTCTCCTCCCACTACCATCCAAAGCCATCTCATGTCTGCAATGTTTTAGATCTCCTGGGAAACGCAACCTACAAAAAGAGAATGGAAGAACATATTAGTTACAAACTCTTTGAGCATGTCCAAACAAAGGAGCATGCCCAGCAAAAATGGACTATTGTGCAGCACAATTATCACATGTAATAGCAACTCTATTACTAATTCAAAGTGTTATGCGGTAACGATATAGACGCCAAATGTCATTCATATAGTGGCCTACAAGTGCATTAAACTGCTTTTGGTTTTTAGATCAGAATAAATAAACTACAAAGCATCACACTTGCACTCGCTCAGTTCTGTTGGCTAAGAACATTTTTATCTCTCGCTTTTACCCCCTTCCCTCCCCCTCTATGTTACTCTATACCAATCTAGTATCAGAGCCTATCTCCGGCCACATGACTGCTGATGAGGTCGTGACTTAGATGTAATTCCAGAAGTTGGACTAACCCAGGTCGCAACCTGAGTAATTAAATGTCGCGACATAAGCATGATGATGTCGCGACTTATCACATGCATGTCACGACATCAGAGCGAAAAATTGAAGCCCTATGTTTTGGATTAGGTCAGCCTCCACCTACACATGAGGGAGACAACCACCACGACTCCCATTCGACAAACTTGCATAAGGGAAGAGCCTCAGCCATCCTCTCTCTAGCCTCCAAACTTCTCATCCATCCATCTCCATTTTTACACCATTTTCCACAATTCCAAACCGACAAAACCACTTCAACCCCCTTCTTCTCCATATTTCCATCCCCATTTTCATTCTTCTCATGGCAGAAAGTAAATGTAGTGATAGCTACGTTTCTGGAGTAATGAGAGGCTAAAACCCTTAGCCTCTTGGTGATGGAGGACAAAGCTTAAGCTCATGGAAATTCTAGGGGAGTTTTCTTAGTCTAATTATGTGTTTAAACACTTGTTGGATATCTCTAGATTTAGGAATTCCTACTATTATGTAAACATTGATTATCGATTGGTAAATCATGTCATTAGACTGTGATTCGATTGGATGCTGTTTTATTTTGGATCATATATATATATATATATTTCAGTTGTGATTCTTCGTTGTCATTTAATTGTCAATGATTGTTTATGGTTATTTTGTTTATTTGGTTTCTATGGTTGTGATTGCAATCCATTGAGAGCATTAGCATCATCCATTCAATTGCGCTCTAAGTGGTTTTAAACAATGTTTTAAGCTGTGTTAATTAACTTGTATCAAAACAAGTTTTCACTAATCAAAACATTGGACCTAAGTGATTGCTTAGGGTTTTTGATGATATTCAGTTACGATGTGATTATTATTCAATGAGCAATCTGCTAGGATCCCTATATTAGTGGCAAGAATATTGTTCCTAATTTTTCTCTCTCATTTCCATGTAATCAAGGATTGATTCTAAGGGGAGTATTCTGTAACCTATAATCAAGTCTATATATTATGCTGTTACCCAATGAATAAATCATAATTCCAATATTATCGTCTTCATGGTATCAGAGCAGGGACCCAATCCTAAGTCCTCTGAGGAACTGGAAGTAAGAGAAACAGAGCAAGGTTGAGTGAGAGAGAGAGAGACGACGACGGTCGAGAAATAACCGAGCTAGGTCGAGCGCAAGGGAGAGTGAACGATGCGGTAAGAGCAGCGAGAGAAAGAGAGACGACGACGACGACGCTCCAAAAACAACAGAGCTGGAGAAGACGACGCTTGAGAAATAACAGAGCTCGGCCGAGCGTGAGGGAGAATCAACAACTCGATCAGAGCAGTGAGAGTCGACGACGCAGGGATGATTCATTTTTTTTTTTTGGCTGGACGATGGAGGTCAAAACGTCGCACAGTCACCGTCGCACCACACAACAACGTCATCGTCGAAGGCGCACAACGCTACAGCGCCATCATCAACCCAGAGCGAGGGACTCCCAAGCGTCGACTAATGCTGGTCATTCACCCATTATCATCCAACACCTAAATGGACAAAACTACCTACAGTGGGCTTCAACTGTCCGTTTGTTTGTCACCGGGAGAGGAAAGTTTGGCTACCTGAATGGAGCTACTAAGAAACCAATAGAGACCGATGCCAAATACAGCAGCAACTAGGAGGCGGAAGATTCGATGGTACAATCGTGGCTAGTGAATTCGATGACCACCGATATAAGTGTTAGCTTCACCCCATACAAGTCGACTCATGATGTATGGGAGGCTGCTCGTGACACGTTTGCGTCTCGAAAGAACAAAGCTACGATCCCAAAGGTGGAAGCACGGCTAGATCAACTCAGGCAAGGTAACTCTACTGTCACTGAATATTAAACCAAACTAATCACTCTTTGGCAGCATAGCTATGAGTATGAGGTCTTAGAATGGACCTGTAATGCTGACGCACAGCTATACAACCAGATTAAGGAGGAGAAAAACACATTTAAAAATTTCTCCTTAGGTTACAACCTTCTTATGATGACATACGGGGACGCATCATGAGTCAAGAAAAATTACCCAGTCTTAGAGAAGTGTTCTTTACAGCCAAGGCAAAAGAAAGCAGAAAGCTACTTCCAGTTCCTAAGCCACAAATTTTGTACAGTGAGACAAGTGCATTTGCTTCTAAAGGACACCATTACAGTGATGGCAGAGGCAAGAAAAAATGGTGCAATCATTGCGAAAAACCTGGACATACACAAGAGGTGTGCTGGAAATTGCATGGCAAGTCTCATAACTACAAAGGCAAAGGGAAACCTGAGACCAAAGCTCATGCGACAATCTCATAATCCAAAACTGATTGATAGAAACACACGTCCAATTATTGTGTACACAAGTAGGAAATGTGTGGCTTAGATGGTTTTAAATTATTTGTCAGTTATTGCTTGGTAATTTCAGGTTGTTATTTGTTCAAGACTAGTGGGTGTCAGTTATTTTAGGAGCATTGTGTTAGTGGGTCAGTTGTAGGTGTCAGTTATGCTTTTGCTTAAAAAGGGGTATTGTTGTATGGAGAGTCAGTTATGATTTATGAATGATAGTATTTCCTTTGGTTTTGGAATTGCAGATTCTGGTTCTAGGAAAACTTCCTCTACTCCTTCCCTAATAACTCTGTCATTATAACCACAAGATTGATTTCCAGATCTAACACTGATGCTGTTGGAAATTGAACCAAGAAGAACTGGAATTTCTCAAAAAATTACTAGCAAAGCACGATACCAAAGAGGAGTTAGTAGCTACGAGAAATGTTGCCTTGTGAGTCAGAAGCCTTTTTTATTCAACATAATCTTCAGTGAGTACATTTGCATATATACTGTAATGGGTATTCCTGAATCCTAACGAATCCCTTGATACTAGGAGAAAAATAAGGAAGAAATTAAGCTATCATAATACCTACGAGAATCACTCCCTAATATTCTTTCCTATAATCAGCTGACCATATCATGGTATTGAATGCTAATTACAGTCATAAATAACATCTTAACCACACTCCCCCTCAAGTTGAATTATAGATGCTAATCATATCCAACTTGCGTATACAATCTTCTAATACTGGTCCATGGAGTCCTTTAGTCAACACATCTGTGACTTGTAGTTTGGTAGGGATATATGTCAAATATATAATTCCCTCTTCCACTTTTTCTCTAATGAAATCTCTGTCCACCTCCACATGTTTTGATCTATCATGCTGAATCGGGTTTAAGGCCATGTTTATAGCTGATTTGTTATTACAATACAGCTTCAATGGTGAAGTTACTGTGACCAGTATCTCATTCATAACCCGTTCATTCATAACCCGTTGCAACCATAGTTCCTCCATAATTCCTTGAGCCAAGGACCTAAACTCTAATTCCGCACTACTTTTGGATGCAACTCGTTTCTGGCTCTTCCAAGTAACTAAGTTTCCCCATACATAGGAACAATATCCTGAAGTTGATCTTCTATCATCATAAGATCCGCCCTAGTCTGCACCTGTGTAAATCTCAATGGTTCTCTGCTCTTGTTTTCTGAACAATAGACCTCTCCCTGGGGCTCCCTTTAGATACCTTAAGATTCTGTACACACCCTCTAGGTGTTTCTTCTTTGGGCAGCTCATGTATTGACTTGCTACACTTACAGCAAATACTATTTCTGGTCTTGTGTGAGAGAGATAAATTAGTTTGTCCACAAATTTTTTATCTCTCTCTTTGTCAATTGCCTCCCCCTCTCCTTCACTTTCATCTTTTGTATTTTCTTCTTCCTCAGGTTCTTCTTCACCCTTGCTGTCTTTCTTGGTTTTTTTTCTTTTTCTTGACAACAATAGGTGTTTCTGCTGGTATACATCCCAAAAAACCTGTTTCAGCTAGAAGTTCTAGTATGTATTTTCTTTGGGACACATATATCCCTTTTCTTGATCTTGCAACTTCGAGAAAATATCTCAAGGGCCCAAGGTCTTTAACTTCAAATTATTTCCCAAGAGCAGTTTTGATCCTTTCCATTTCCTCAACATAATCTCCTGTAAGTATTATATCATCAACATAGACAATGAGTATGCATCTCTTCCCTTCCTTGGCTTTAACAAACAGTGTGATCGGACAATCCTTGCTTGTAACCTTCTGTTTTTAAGACTTTTGAAAATCTATCAAACTAGGCTCTTGGGGACTGTTTTAATTCATACAGTGATTTCTTTAGCTTGCAAACTTGATTATTTCTGCCCTTATCAAAACCTGGAGGTAGGGTCATATATACTTCTACTTTTAGTTCACCGTACAGGAAGGCATTCTTGATGTCTAGTTGATGCAATGGCCATTCCAAAATTTGCTGCAACAGAAAGTAAAACTCTGTATTTAGTTTGGCTACGGGTGCAAATGTTTCTTTGTAATCCAAATCATATGTCTGAGTGTATCCCCTTGCCACCAAGCAAGCTTTGTATCTTTCTAAAGTTCCGTCAGAGTTGTATTTTGGGGTAAATACCCACTTACACCCTAAGGTCTTCTTTCCTCTAGGCAGTTCAACAACTTCCCATGTTTAATTCTTCTCCAAGGCCTTCATTTCCTCCAATACAGCCTCTCTCCATTCAGGGATATTTAATGCCTCATACACATTGTCTGGGATTTTTATTCTGTCCAGATTAGTGATGAATGTGCGACATTTGGGTGAGAGAGCATTGCAGCATACGTACCTCTTAATGGGATGTTGAGTACATGATCTGGGTGGTTTTCTAAGAGCAATATGTAAGTCTAAGTCATCTTTTTTTCTATAGCTGACTGACTTTGAGGTGTTGGTTCAGGAGTCTCCAATTCAGATTCTAAAAATGCTTCAGGCATGGTGGGTATATTATATCGTCTCCTCCTTCTAGTGTAAACAAGTGGTCCTTCCTCCATAAATCCTCATCATTCTTGTCTCCTACAGCAGCTATGTCTAGTATAGCAACCATTTCTGGTACAGCAGCAATTGTTTTTGGCATAGGAGTCAGATCAGGCAGGGCTACAGGGCCTGGGACAGGTTCGGTGGGTCTGGTTGGTCAATATCCCCCCTCTCTATAGGCTGAAATTCACTCAACCACTCCCCCTGAATTGAAGCTTGAGGATATAAGGGTTCATGTTCAACAAAGGTCACATCCCTACTCACATACAAGCATTTGGAGATAGGATCATAGCACTTATACCCTTTTTGAGTAAAGGAGTAGCCAAGAAAGATACATTTTACAGCTTGAGGGTCAAGCTTAGAGGAATGGTGAGAATAAACATAAGAAACACAACCAAAAATTTTAAGAGGGAGATTATTGCTCAAGTGCACAATAGAATGGGTTTCACAAAGCTTGTCAAGGGCTGTAGAAAATGAGAGAACACGGCTGGGCATGCGATTTATGAGGTAGGCCGCAGTAAGAATAGCATCCCCCAAAAATACTTTGGAACATTATAGTTAACATTAGTGCACGAGCAACCTCAAGGAGGTGCCTATTTTTCCGTTCAGCAATACCATTTTGTTGTTGGCTGTTTGGGCAAGTGCTTTTGTGCACTATTCCACGTTCTTTGAGAAAATGCCCCAGTTTTTTATTAAAATATTCTGTCCCATTATCAGTGTGAAGAATTTGTGTGGTGGAATTGAATTGATTCTGAATCATAGTTTGAAACTCAATGAAGACAGATGGGACTTCAGATTTGTCATGGAGTAAATAAATCCAGCACAATCGAGATGATCATCAATAAAGGTGATGAACCATTTTTTGTGTGTACGATTTGCAATACGAGATTGACCCCACAAGTCACTATGAATAATAGAGAAAGGGTGGATTTGTATTCAACACGGTTAAAGGATATTCGGTTATGTTTAGCAAGTTCACATGCATTACAATGAAACGAAGATACCGTACTAGACTTAAACTCAGGAAACAATTGACTCAAGTACTGGATATTGGGATGACCCAACCTCCTATGCCATAACACAAGATCTGTGTTGTCTTTATTCGCAGCAGTAGATACCAAATTGCACTGAATCCTAGACCACAAGTTACCCAAGGTAGAGTCATCGAGATAATAGAGACCATCATGTTCCTTTGCACTGCCAATCATCTTCATTGATGAGAGATCCTGAAAAATACAGTGAGTGGAACAAAAATGAGCCCAACAATTTGCCTATTTTGTGAGTTGGCTTATTTATAGAAAGGAGATTACAAGCTGATGAGTACCTAAGTAGGATAGGGAACCCTACCTCAAAAGCTAGCTATTAAGGTGGGAGAACCAACCCACTTAAATACCCCATTGGGCATCCCATTCTACTCAATGTGGGACTTGGTATCCCATACTACCCAGTCTCCATCAATTGGCCCCAAATGGAAAGCTGACGTCTCGGCGGCTGCACTCCGCGGCACTTCACTCGGCCTCCTGCCGTTCAGAACCCTCCGTGGGTAGCCCTCTCCGGAGAGGTCGTAAGCCTAGCTCTAATACCAATTGATGAGTACCTAAGTGGGATGGGGAACCCTACCCCAAAAGCTAGCTATAGAGGTGGGAGAACCAACCCACTTAAATATCCCATTGGGCATCCCATTCCATTCAATGTGGGACTTGGTATCCCATACTCCCAAGTCTCCATCACAAGCTAATTGTGGAACATGCAACACTGAGTCTAATTTTATGAGGTCAGAATGACCCTGCCCTTGCCAACTATAGAGGAGGGAGTCCTGTTGGCTGTTTGTATTTTCTCATTACCAGCACTAGGAGAATAAGTACTAAAGAGCGTAGAATCAGAGGTCATATGATCTGATGCACCTGAGTCAACAACCCATTTAGAGTTACGAGAAGTAGTAGTAAGAGCATAAGTACCTCTGTGGACCATTGAAGCTGTGGGGTGTGATTTCTGAGAGTGCTCTGTTTGCTTGAGAACGTTGAGCATCTCAAGAAGCTTACCTAGTTGAGCTGTATCAATGTGAGGTATGAGTGTGGAGTCAGGCTTGTCTTGTGAGTGGTCAACACTGGTCTGATATGCACGAGTCTTCCCTTTTCGAGGCTTCCAATCAAGTGGCTTTCCATGTAAGTCCCAGCATGTATCACGTGAATGGCCTGTTTTCTTACAGTGGTCACAGTTAATCTTGCTTCTCTGTCCCCGTGGATGTGTGTCAAAACTTTTACTCACCAAAGCAGCAGAATCTGATGTGGGTAGCACCAATGGACTAGATTCAAACAGCATAACCTTACATCGGGAATATTCACGCCTGACTTCGGAGAAGACTTCTCTGGTTAAAGGAAGAGAATGCGGCTGTGAACATCATCCAGCGACCTGTTGAGCCCGGCAAGGAACTGAAACATGCGTTCCCTCTCTGTCTGCTCCTTGTAACGAGCAGCATCTCGGGCACAAGCCCACTCCTCATCTGACATTAGGTCTAGTTCCTACCACAGGGCAGAAATCTCCAGCCAATATGCGGTAACATCACGGTCGCCCTGTTTGAGCTCCCAAATTTTTGTTTTTAGTTCAAACAGACGGGCCAGGGCCTCCCCATCAGAATACGAGTCGTGAACCGCCTCCCAAATCTCGTGGGCAGTAGGAAGGAACATGAAGCTTCTCAAGTTGTGGGACCATAGCATTAATCAGCCATGAGGATACGAGGGGTTATCGGCATACCACTGCTGTGTGGCCAGGGCATTGGTCTCCTCTGGGATTTTAGTTTTGCTGGTGAGATATCCCAATTTACCTCTGCCACCAACCGCTAACTTCACCGCCTGGGCCCATTCAGGATAGTTGGCGTCATTGAGTTTTTCTGACACGAACAGCGTGGATGAGCCGTCAAAGCCTGTGGTTACTCCGGATAGACCTCCAAGTGGACGTGCATCACTTGTCGAGGACTGATCGGTCGATGACATCGGGATATCAGACGCTGCCAATGAATGCTCCTAGTGCGACGCGTTTGTGGGCGCTGAATCGGAAGTGAGCAGAATCGATCGGCTCTGATACCATGTGAATCAGAAGCCTTTGTTATTCAACATAATCTTCAGTGAGTACATTTGCATATATATATAGTAATGGGTATTCCTGAATCCTAACGAATCCCTCAAGACTAGGAGAAAAATAAGGAAGAAATTAAGCTATCATAATACCTACGAGAATCACTCCCTAACATTCTTTCCTATAATCATTTGACCATATCATGGTATTTAATCCTAATTACAATCATAAATAACATCATAACCACATGCTGACACAGGTAATGCTGTTCTAGCTCTTAAAACTAATGTCCAACATGATCACATGTGGATTGTGGATTCAGTTGCTACTGACCATATAACTGGTAATATCAAACTCCATAACATTAAGGAATGTGACAAGTTAATGGGTCCGTTTGGGAAAGCGGTAGAGAAATACTTTTACGCAAGCCGAGGTAAATATGTGGAGAAGATTGTCTCATTTTGTGAAAAAACACTGTTGAACGTACTTTTGGGTGAGAGTTAAGTGTTTCCAAACAAGTACAATGTTTATCAAGGTTGCTAATGGAAAGTATATCAAAGTTCAAAGGATAGAAAAGTATGCTTATTTGGCAATATAGTGTTTTCAAATGTGTTGTTTGCACCAACGCTTCAATGCAATATGATTTTTATGGGTCAAGCGACTCGATTAAGTTGTTGTAATATCAACTTTTCTACCTCACAATGTTTATTTAAGGACTTGGAGTTGGGCAAGACGATTGGAGTGGCTAAGTTCTTAGAGGGGCTCTATTGTGCTGACCACCAATCATGTAGGAAGACAGCAGTACTTAGCTCAAGCTTGACAACTGTTGAGATATATTACTATTAATAAATAATTGGCTTGATGATAGGCGTGATTTAAGGGGAGTTATGTGCTGTAACTCACCAACTACTGTGTATATATGTGTGTGGTTTCCTTTCAATGAAGTAGTACTTTTGATTGCTCTACATGGTATCAGAGCTTCCTCGTTCATCTCTTCTGCATTCCCAGTCCATCTCTTCTAGTCGAGTGTTTAGCTTCTCAATCCGTCGTCCAGTTCGTCCGTTGTGAGTAAAGCTCCATCATCCACGCTTGTTCGTTGGCGACCCAGCTCCATCAGCTTCGAGTCCATCCGTTATGTCTTAGATCCAGTCAGTTCTGCTTGTCCCGAACCGTCCTCTAGCTCAGTCGCGAGCTCGTCTATGCTAGCTCCTTCCGTCACCATGCCGTACCCAGTGTCTCTACACCTCGCCGTCGCTGTGGAGGAAACCGAAAATGTTCGTTGACAGGACTGGTGAAACAATGCCATTATTGCGTGCGATGCTAACACTATCCGATCTCAGAACACTCGGGATCGCTGCTCTTCACAAGCGTCACCTGGTACGACTCAGATCCTGAAGCCGGAGCCGCAGCGACTAGGTAGCTGGGTTCCGCTGAGGTTCGTCCTCTGGCGCAGCAATGAGCAACGATGAAAGAGGTTGCGCTTGTTTGGGGCAACGAAATTGGCTTTAGAAGGAACTGTTGGAGCCGATGCGGAGGAAGATTTCTGCAACAAGAGAATTTGATACTGTTCACGGTACTGTTCATGATTTACTGTTCACGGGTTACTGAGTTACTGTTCACGAGTTACTGTCCAGTATGCGATCGTTTCTTGAAAGCTGAACTTGAATTACGCACTCTGCGTTTGTGTTCACCATCTGCTTCTGGCAGTTCTTTTGCCTTTGGCTGGCTCCTGGTGTAGCTCTAGCTGTTTCTTCTCATGGCTGGGTCTCGAGATAGTAGCACTATTGCCTCCACTCCTAGTGCTCTTGCTACAGGTAGAGTTGATTCTTGTCTTGCTACTTCTTCCTCGAAGTGGATCATCGACTCCGGTGCCACTGATCACATGACGGGCAATCGTCATCTCTTCTCATCATTTACGCCGTATACCAACCCTACTTTCATCACTATTGCTAATGGTTCATATTCTCGTGTTCTTGGATCTGGAATTGTTCAACCCACTTCATCTATCAAGTTAACCTCTGTCTTGAATGTCCCTAACCTTACCTTTAATCTTCTTTCCCCCAGTAAACTTACTCGACAATTAAACTGTTTTATCACATTCTTTCCTGACCATTGTTTGATACAGGATCTTAAGACGGAACAGATTCTTGGTAAGGGTTATGAGTCTGGAGGACATTACTTTCTTGATGATCGGGTGTCTCGTTTGGTTGCTTGTTCTAGTGGTGCTTCTCTTTTTGATGTTCACTGTCGTTTAGGTCATTTATCTTTGACGTCGTTGAAGAGGATTTATCCTCAATTCAATCATGTATCCTTTTTAGATTGTGATTCGTGTCAGTTTGCCAAACATCATCGTGTCCATTTGGGATCTAGAGTCAATAAACGGGCTACATCCCCCTTTGAATTAGTTCATTCTGATGTTTGGGGTCCTTGTCCTATAGAGTCTAAAACGGGTTTTAAGTATTTTGTTACCTTCATAGATGATTTCTCTAGAACAACTTGGCTTTACTTAATGAAGTCTCGTTCGGAGTTATTTTCTCTTTTTTGCAATTTCTGTACTGAAATCAAAACCCAGTTTGCTGCGTCCATTCAAACATTGCGTAGTGATAATGCCAAGGAATACTTCTCAATGCAATTTCAAAACTACATGCTTCAGCACGGCATTCTTCATCAATCATCTTGTGCCGATACACCTGCTCAAAATGGTGTTGCTGAACGAAAAAATCTTTGGGTGTGTTTGTTTTGTTCGTGATGTTCGTCCTTCGGTCTCCAAACTTGATCCACAGTCCCTAAAATGTGTCTTTCTTGGTTATTCTAGGGTTCAAAAGGGGTATCGTTGTTTCTCTCCTACTCTTCGTAGGTATCTTATGTCTAGGGATGTCACTTTTCATGAGTCCACGGCGTTCTTTCCATCATCTTGTTCCTCAGTCACTACTCAAGTTGATGATCTTGATGATCTCTTAGTTTATTCTGTCTTACCACCACCAGCTCCAGCACCTGTTCAGGCATCCATCCAACCACCAGTCGTTCATGTTTATCAAAGACGGTCCACAATCAGTAATGCCCCCTTTCAACCTCCTAACCCTCCATTACCTACGACGTCTGATCCAGACTCTAACCCCATCAATCCTACTTGTGACCCTGCTATAGATACTTGTGACCCTGTTCTAGATACGGTTGTTGTACCTGAGTTAAACTCCCCTCCTCCAGTTTCCAACCCCTCTATTGTTACTGATTCAGACGATTTGCCCATAGCTCCGCAAAGGTAAACGTACTTGCACCTATCCAATTTCTTCTTTTGTCTCCTATACCAATCTGTCTCCTTCCTCCTGTTCCTTTATTGCTTCTTTAGATTCCATCTCTATTCCTAAAACTCTTCACCAAGCCTTAAACCATTCGGGTTGGCGTGCTGCAATGGAGGCTGAGATGATGGCTCTTGATCAGGCTGGTACTTGGACTCTGGTTGATTTACCGACAGGCAAAAAGGCCATTGGATGTAAGTGGGTGTTTACAGTTAAAACAAAAGCCGACGGTACTGTGGAACGCCTTA
>JANTPZ010083502.1:0-12076 GCA_025593235.1 Vachellia pachyceras | reverse complement strand
CAATTAAGAAGCGAATTGAAGATTTGATCTCTCGAGACTACTTGGAAAGAGACAAGGATAATGCAAACTTATTCAGGTACCTGGCGTGATTTTGGTCAAGACGATTGTCCCAATGAGTAGTGACTGTTTGCCACAATTAGCAAAAAGGAGAAGGGTCATGTTTGGGCATTGAATGAATTTGGGTCCCTCTTAAGTTGCTTGATGATGGAAAATGCAAGTGCCTGTACATTTTGCAACCATGCCCAACGCAGGTATGGACTAATGTAGATGTGTGCTCTTGTAGAATATACCTGTCAGTCACACCACCGGGACCTTTGCTACCTATTTATTTTGATATTTTGTTGCAGTTCCATCTCATGACATAGTCGATCCCTTTTGTTAATTACATCCTACCTCTCCCAAGAAGAAAATAGGAACTGTGTATGAGTGTACCCGTGGTTCCATTCCCAGCGAAATGGTATTTTGCTTGTCAACTATGAATCCTGCTGTTATATGGTGCTTTTTGATTGTCACAGTCATCTTATACAAAAGCATCTAAGGTCACAATTTATAGTGACCTACCGATCCTTAGCTACATGAGAAAACCGCATCTGTTGCTTCAAGGATTCATTGGCTAATATGATATTTTGCTGTCATTGGCTATATTTTAATTTTTGGGGGATTGGTTTGTATCTCTCGTCCTGATGTGAGGATGTCTATGGTTTCCACCCTTGGATGTGCTATAGCAAGAGAACCGTTGACTTGCAAAATTTTATCTTGGAGTGTTCTACCGAAACTATCAGGATTTTACATTTGTGCCCCTCTTCTGGGGTGTTTGTTTTGGTTCTTTTTTACCACCGAAAGTTTAAAACACTTGACTAAAATGAAAATCTCGAGTGATCACAATTCTTGTGCACTCAATTATTCCTCGTTCTTTTCACATATTAATCAAGTGGGTTATGACCCTTCATGAAGTCGTTGCTGTTATGCTGTTATGAAGCATAAAACAAATAGAAGTTTCAGCAAGTAATGTGTTTAAGAAGCTTGCTTGAGGCTCCGTAGCTCAGCTGATGATACTACTGCTTTTGAAAAGCAAAATATTAACCTGCTCATTTATTTGGGGTCAATCTTTTAACAGTTTTTTGATAGTTTGATTCTTTCGTCATCTTAATTTAGGTTGTAGAAGGAAAAGGGGAATTATGATGATAATCAATAGAAAGATTTACTTAATTACTTAAAAGTTCGATAACAATAAAGTAGTATGCAATATGTTTGTACTCTTGTCAGCAATATTTTTTTTTTGTAATTATATCCCTTCTTGGAACTTTATAATAATTTTAAAAATTATGTATTTTGAATTTTAAAGTGGGAGAATCATTTGTAAGATTCAAAGAAGGATTTAAAAAGTATAGATAATAGATGAATAACATGAACTGGTTATTTCCTACGTTATTCTTTTTGGACATTAATGTGATTCTCTTTAAAATTTTGAAATTCAGAAGAATGCATAGCAAAAGGATTTATAAGAGAAAGAAAGGTAAAACTCTATATTTGTTTGCTTTTCCCTCCCCCACTTGGTGTTTTCTTGTGTACATTTGAGAATGTAGTAGAGAAGTACTCTTACATAAGCTGAGATAAATGCATGGAGGAGATTATCTTATTTTATAGAAAAACACTATTAAACGTGCGTTTCGCTTTACCCGACGTTATCACAAACAAGCCCATTGCCTACAAGAAATCTACAAAATCACAACAAGTGGGAGAAGGAAAAACTGAGGTGAGAGAGAAGGAAAGGTGGAATTCAATGACATTGCATGCAATTAATATATAAGAGTTAGTGTTTACCCAAAAAAAAATATAGAGTTAGTCAACTTTCTTTTAAAAGATTAAGGAAGTTAAATAAATTATTTAAAATATTAATATTTATTATTTTTGCATATTAATATATCTTATTTATAAATTAATAGGTTAATATTTGATCCTTAAGTTTATATCAAGTTTCAGTTTAATCTCTTAAGTTTAAAAAATGTACATTTAGTTCTTTAACATTAACACTCTGAAAATGCTAATTCAATCATTCTGCAATTAAATAATATTAAAATATACTTAAATATTATTTATTTAATATACTTATTTTAATATTTTAAAATTTATTATATTTTACAATGTATGAGAACTCGGATTGGAACGGCCGAGTCAAACCAGAAACCGGCAACTCAGCCAACAATCCAGTCCGAGTTGGGGTTTAAACCCGGGTCTTAGCGACTCGATCCAACTCGGATCAACTCGTCATGACATGGTAGTAACTCGGTCGATCGAGTTACCGTAAAAAACTGTTCGTCATCGGAGGAATGGAAGAGATGAAGGAGAATAAGGAGGAGGAAGAGGGTTTCCCTGTTCTTGCATAAAGGTATAGTTTTCCCATATCCGCATGATCTCAATTAGTGGTTCTCTAGGTTTGGCAAATTGTGGGTTAAAAGTTTCTTTGTTTCTCCATTTCCACAATTTCCGTACACCCACACCCCAAATTAGCTGCCAATGCTCTATGTTGTCCTTTCCCATACTCTTTCTCATATTAATGTTGAACCACTTCGTTAGAGACGCTATGAAGAACTCAGTCTGTAGTCTAGGTTGAACAATCTACCCCCACATCTGATGTGCATAAACACAGTCACGTAGGATGTGAAGGGTATCCTCCTCACTTCATCTACAGTATAAACATGCAGCTGAAGTGGAAGACCATTTACTCCTCCAACTGTTAGTCGGTAAGCGGTCCTGTACAGCTAACCACATGAAGACCCTTATGCGTTCCACTCCCCTCCATTTCCAAATTTCTTTGAAGACCCTACTATGTATGGTGGTCTCTCTTTCTTCTAGTAGATGATAAGCACTTCTTATGGTGAACATCCCATCATTAGTTGCCCTCTAAGCCATGACATCATCGCCCGCTTCCTCTGTTGGGGCTGGCATCACTACTAACTTCTGAAATATGTCTCTTGGTAGGATAGATTCCAATTTCTGGCAGTCCCACGAGCCATTTTTAATCCAATCAACTACCTTACTCACCTTTTCCTGTAGCGATAGTGGACGAGTACAGAGACCTTCTAAGGTTGTGTCGTGACAAAGCCAACGATCCTTGAAAAAGCTTACCGACTTACCATTCCTTATATTCCATCTAGTCCCAGCATCTATGGTAGCCTTTGTTGAGAAACAAATTTCCATAAAGCAGAATCTCCCCTTTTTTTGCTTCTAGCATGTTCTCTTCATTATTCCTCATATATTTATTGGTTAGAACATCAACCCATAGGCCTGTAGCTCCATTTAGAAGTCTCCATGCAATCTTTGTTCCACAAGCCTTGTTGAAAGAGGATAGACTCCTCAGACCAATTCCCCCCAAGTGTTTTAGCTTGGATAGACTCCTGTTTGTTTTAGCCTTGTTGAAAGAGGATATCCATGCATAAAACAAACAGGAGTGGAGAGAGTGGGTCTCCCTGACGTAGCCCTAGCTTAGGCAAGAAACACTCAGTTTGTTGTCCATTCCAAAGAGCATATATGAGATTGATGAGACACAATTCATAATTAGGCTAATAAAATCTTGTTGGAACCCAATCTCCTGAAGAACCCTTCTCAGGAAATCCCAGCTAATCCTGTCATATGCTTTCTCCAAGTCAATTTTTAGCACCATCAAGCCTCTTTTTCCTCTTGACTTCTTCATGGTGTGTAATACCTCGTGCCCCACAATTAAGTTGTCTTGAATCACTCTTCCTCTAATAAAACTTGACTGAAATGGTGAGATGAGATCATTCATAACCTCCCTTAATCTCTTAACAATAATCTTTGTTATGCATTTATAGTGGACTGTACAAAGTGAGATTGGTCTGAAGTGTGTAATAAGTTCAGGCCTTTCCCTCTTAGGGATTAACGAAATTAGTGTTTTGTTGGCACTTTTGTCCACATTCCCCGAAGCAAAGGCTTCTATCACAAACTTTCAGAGTGAATCACTCATAATACTCCAGTTCTTCTGATAGAAAACTGGAGGGAATCCGTCTATTCCTGGTGCCTTATAAGGTCCTACAGAGAAAATTGCCATTCTAATTTCTTCCTGCGTAGGGCTATCTCCCACACACTGTAATATATTGTTGTCAACAGGCGGAAATCTGGATTCCGTAAGTAGCTGTTCTGACTGAGTTTCTTCCCTATACATGCTTCTAAAAAATTCCCTCACCATATCCTTTAAACTTCGTTCCTCTTCAACCAAATTCCCATATTGATTTTTGAGCAACAACACCTTGTTCCTTCTCCTTCTAAATTGTGTTTTCAGATGATAGTACCGTGTATTCCTGTCACCCTTTGTAACCCAGTCTGTTCTTGCTTTCTGGAACCACTTCATTTCCTCAGCTTTCAGTATCTGGTTCAACTCCTTCTGTAGCTCGTCTTCCAAGTTACATAAAAATCTAGAGTAGGGGTAAGCTGGGGAATTCTGTATTCCTCTTAGTCTTTGATAGTACGATCCTTTTTCTTTTTTCAACCATTCCAAATATGTCTTTATTCCATTTCCCCAACGCCTTTTCCAGCTTCTTTAAGTCATGATTCAAGTCACTTCCTCCTTTCAGGTATTACTCAAGAAATCTACAAAATTTTCATGATCCATCCACATGGCTTCAAACCTGAAAGGTTTTGGGCCTGTAGGATGTATACCCTTTCCAAAAATTAGTGCCAATGGATTATGATCTGAAAAGCCAGTTCGCGGTAGAACTTGTAAATAAACATGCGGGAATGTGAGAAAACATTGAGCATTAGCCAGAGCTCGATCAAGTCTTTCATAAATCCTCTTATATCCTCTGTTCTTTGGGCCCCTCCAAGTGAACTTTGGGCCATATGATCCCATATCAGTTAGGCCACATCTATCTAAATTATCCTTGAACCAATTAATTCTTATTTGGCTACATCTAGCTCCCCCAACCTTTCTGATGGATGAAGGATTTCATTAAAATCCCTTACCACTATCTACGGCTTCAAAGCGACTGCCAAGTTCCTTAGTTTCCCCCATAACTCATTCTTCATATTCATGTAGGGAAGGGAATAAACTATGGTGAGAAAAAATTCTTCTCCTCTACTGTTTTTACATTCCAAATGAAAGAACTGGCGGTCTTCCTCTAATATTTGCACTTGAATTAAATGACTCTTCCATAATACTACTATCCCCCCAGAGAGACCCACGCTCTCCTTCATTTTCATCTTATCAAACCCTGGTATCTTCAGGTTTGAGAGCCTTGATTCACTACTACATCTCGTGTCGACCAAAATGATCATGGACGGGTTAAAATTCTGCATCACCACTCTTAAGTTACTGAGCAGACCTGAACCACAGGCCCCTCTTGAATTCCAAAACATTATACTATCCATAACACCAGAAGCTAAGAAAATGGCCCAAAACTTATTGGGTATACTGTGTCTCTGGGATCCAAGTGCCTCCACTACACCCTTCATCCATATCCATTTCTAGGCTTTTCAGCATCGTGTCAAGCTCAATTGTACCCCCTTTTGGGTCCATGTCTTCACCACCTATCTGAAATGGGTTATCTCTATCTGTCGGTTGCTGCAAATCTGGGCCTGACTTCCTCCTTTCTCCAACAATGTTTGGCCCCTCTTCCACCATTACCAGATCCCTCCTTTCCTTCTCACCACTTTCCCCCTCCGTGTTCTCTCCCCAAGTTAACCTCAACACTCCCCTTTCTGTCCCCTTATCACTGCAGGTGTCCCTTGTATTTTTCTCCACCCTCTTACGAATTTGACGTTGGTCCCCTGCTTGTGTCGAAACCACTAGCTCCCACCCTTGCGCTCCCTGCGTTTTCCCTTTCTTTTGTTCTCGCTCTCCTTTTCGGCTCACTCCATCTCTCCGTACTACGCCGTAATGCTCTGACATGTTTCTTTGTGCCGCCTCATTTTGATCCTCTGCCACTATTGAGGCGTTCTCTATCTCATTATTCCCTCTATCCTCCACATCAGCTAGCACCCCAAAGCGTGAACACATATCCTTGGAGCGATTAACCTCCCCTTTATCATCCTTCATCTTTCGTGGCCTCCTTCTTTTCTGGGCAATATATCACTATTCTTGCTTTTTCATTAGTTCCTGCTCCCCTGCTTGCTTCCCACCCGTTTGGTTTTGGTGTGCAGCATTGATCTCATGTTGTTGTTCAGCTTCTTTCCTCGTTCGGCATGTGTCTACTCTGTGCCCATATATCTCACAGTTAGTACATAACATGTGCAGTCCTTCATATTCCAGCTGATAATCTTCTCCATCTAAGGAGAACCCCGACATTAGCTTTTTCCCCAGATCTACCATCACACAAATTCGGGCATAGTGTCCCCTCAGATGACATGACGTGTTCATGTCTACTCTAATGGTCTCTCCAATTCTATTTCCTATCAATGTTAAAGCTTCAACATCATAATATTCCAACGCCACATTTGGCATTCTCACCCAAACTGCAACCTTATTTGTATTTGCATTTTTGGGGTCAGAAATTTGGCTCCCATGGTCTTACTGTTAAATAGTGGTCATAGATCATCCACGGACCCCCAGTTAATGCATAAACATAATCTTCCTTATTAGACATTTTCACCACATAGTAACCCTGCCCAATATCAATCAGATTGAGGATTCCTTTCTTTGCCCACATAGTCTGTAGCCGAGAAAGAAGTGCCTTGTAGCCAATGCTCCTACCGAGAAGCTTAACAATGACAGCCGTCCTCCACGCCTTATACAGTCTCTTCTTTATTTTCCCTGAGAAAGAAAACGTAGGAAAATTTCTAGTCGGGTCTTCTATTATCTTGAATGGTGGCTCGTCCCTCTCCCCATTATGTTGTGTATTTGGCGAGTCCGACAAACTATCATCTGACATGTAATCATCTTCGTTCCTCTCCTCTTCAGATGTTCATATTTGTGATACACAGCACAATGTATCTGTCTTGGGCTTTAGTGATGGATCTTTAAATAGTGCAAAATCTTCTACCAGGTCGCCCCTGAACCAGGTTTATTCTTTCCATCACAACCAAGTGGAGCTACTGAGTCAGCCACTATTGCTTCACAATCATCTCCTGGAACTACTGAAACAATTGCCACGGATCTGGATCCTTTGCAGACTAATCGTCATCATATGATAACTAGATCCAAGGCAGAGGTGTTCAAACCAAAATATTCTTTCACTGGTTTGCTGAAAGCTGAAGATTCTGCATCTCTTAAAATAATTGCAGAACCTTAAAGCATTCAAGAGGCCCTTACATCATCATACTGGAAGAAAGCCATGACAGCAGAATTTGAAGCTCTTCAATGAAATCAAACATGGATTTTAGTTCCACCAGATCATGCTCATTCTCATTCAGTAATAGATTGCAAGTGCGTCTTCAAAAACAAGTTCAGACCTGATGGCTCTCTCTTAAAACCTAAGGCTCGTTTGGTTGCCAAGGGCTTTCAACAATCACCAAGAATTGACTATGGAGAAACATTCAGCTCTGTAATCAAGCCCACAACCATACGTGTAGTTCTCTCCTTGGCAGCCTCCTTTAAGTGGAGGTCTGTCAGCTTGATGTAAACAATGCCTTTTTAAATGGATACTTGCATGAAGCTATTTTCATGAGACAACCAGATGGATTCAAAGATCCTCAGCAGCCACACTTCATATGCAAGATGGTAAAAGCTATTTATGGGCTGAAACAAGCACCTAGAGCATGGTTTGATAGGCTTCGCCTTACTCTTATTCAATGGGGTTTTCAAAATGCAAGAAGTGATGTTTCCTTGTTTTATCTTCGCACAAAAAATCTCTTAGTATTCATTTTGATTTATGTTGATGATATTCTAGTCACAGGAAATAACCCTACATACTTGCGTAGCTTTATACAAAGGCTGAATGCAGTCTTTTCTTTAAAAGACATGGGCCCTGTGTACTTCTTTCTTGGCCTAGAAATACATAGAAATTCATCTGGATTCTATCTTAATCAAGGCAAATATATTCTTGCACTCATGCAGAAATTTAACATGCTAGACTGTGCTCCTGTCTCTACTCCTATGGTTGCAGATCGTTCTATATCTGCTCTAAATGGAGAACCAATGGAAAATCCATCTCTGTACAGACAAGCTATTGGATCCCTCCAATACTTGACTACCACACGCCCTGACATTGCTTACTCTGTGAACAAGTTGAGTCAATATTTGTGTAATCCTACTACCACTCACTTTCAGGGTGTTAAGAGAATCCTCAGATATTTGAAGGGAACATTTCATCTTGGTCTGCACCTTAAGCCATTTCACAATCTGCAGCTCACCACCTTCACAGATGATGACAGGAGATCCATGGCAGGCTGCTGCATCTATCTTGGCAATACCTTAGTCTCATGGGCGTCTAGAAAGCAAAATGTGGTGTCCAGATCAAGCACCGAATCTGAATACCGAGCACTTGCAGATAGTGCAGCTGAAATCAAGTGGCTGCACTCTCTGCTAACTGAACTGGGACTCAGTAAGGCAGCCTTCTCTCATTTGGTGTGATAATATTAGTGCTAAAGCACTTGCAGCTAATCCGGTTCAGCATGCTAGGAGCAAACATATTGAGATTGACTTGCATTTTGTTAGGGACATGGTGCTATCACATTTTATTGATGTCAGATATGTGCCTTCCTCTTCTCAAGTTGCTGACTGTTTGACAAAAGCTCTATCTTTTCCCAAGTTTTTCTTCTTCAGAAGTAAACTCGGGTTGTGTCCAACACCCTCTCGTTTAAGGGGGGATGTTAGGGTATAAATTAATGTTATGTATCATGTATTTAGCAATAACAGTATTCCCTGGAGACGTGTATAGCTTATAGATTATTCATTGTAATATTCCCGGTATATTCTTTTAGGTCATCCTATCAGTGTACTATAAATGTTTTGCTACAGGAATATTTCATTGATTGCGCCTCATACTTTCCAGACTCCTTTTGTATCTTTTATAAACCTTTATATCCACAAAAGAGATCTGATGCTTTCAGCTAGCTGTGGTGTTTTGACAAAACAGTCTAGCAGCATTTGTAGTAACAATTCCAAGACCATCATCAGTACAGACACTAGAAAATCAATAAGAATAATTGTAATCCGCCTTATGATGATTTTTTATGTTTCGCTAAAAAAATTTGCGCGCGCTTTTTTTTTTGGGGGGCTGTATGCCTTCTCTAGAAACTACAAAGGTCACAAGTTAAAAAACTTGTAGAGAAAAGGGAATTGAATAAACTTATCTCGTGCAGATTTTTCAAGTTTATCATGTTAAATAATCTACCTCACAAGAACGGAATCGAATATATTGAGTTCAGATATTTCTGGAAAGTAAGTAACACCCGACAGAAGAAAAGGCAAACTCAGAACGAAGTACTGGCTTGTTTGGATAGTCCGTTGAGAGAACGGACACAGATTCCGAGGTAAATATGTGAGAGGAATTTTGTCTCGGTAAGTGCAGGAATGGCTTTTGGATACGCAGTACAACCAGATCGACTTCCTAACCCAAAATATATAAAACGAGAGCAACCCGATATCCAAAGTCTAGAACTTCACACAAGTGCATGATGTTGGAATAATTCAACAATGGGTCACATATTACACTTATATGTGGGTGCCATTATTTCTTATCCCGGCCTAATTTATAAAGTGATCTAATAAGGTTTAAAGAATTAAGTGGGCTCAATCCAGTGTCATGGACTAATATATACTGAGGCCCGATTTACTGGCCCGTATTCATTGATGGGCTGAATACGGGGCCCTCTATAAATTCAAGGCTATGGTCCCCGGGTTAGCTAAGAGGTTTCATTTGGCCGTCTCGCTTCCCCATCCACAGTCAGTTTCTTCTGGACCCTGGCGATAACCTGGTTGATTTAGCCCTTCCGTCATACGCATCCATGGATTCAGGTACGCTTCATCAATGCTCTAGATTATTCCATTTCGTTTGCTTTCTTCTTCCTCATTTCAGGAGACCGAAAACGGAAATCACAGACCGTTTTAATGGTAATTAAACAGCAATCAACGCAGATTAAGGCAATTAAAGGAAGGCACTAAGTTAGATTAAAGAACAAAGAAAAGGAAGTAAGTATACATCGTTGAGAGGAAGGAAACACACAGACATAGAAACTACTATACACATATAATACACAGAGAGCTAGTGGTACCAGCGTTTAAGGAAGGAGAGCTTTCATGGCTACAAAGGCTGAATTGGAGATTGTATTAAAGGGGTCGAGAGAACGATACAGAAAAATGAAAAGAAAAAAAATAGAAAGTGGAAAGCCAAAGTCGTTCTCTCGCTATGTAGAGAGAGAGGGAAGCAATGCAATACTCTCTAATAATATATGCTAAGTTTTACGAGAGAGAAAAGGATTGTGATGTGGTCTGATCAGGGTCAAGGAAATACAAACCCACGTGCAATTGGAGCGTGCAAAACTTATTACACGTGGCTTGTGAGATTCTTTTATTTTTATTTTTCCCCATCTTCTTATACAGAGAGAAGTCTGCGAGATCCTGGTTTCATTAATTTTGGTGGGAGCTTCGATTTGAGCCTTCTCTCACTGTTTGGGATATGAGCTTTTTCTAACTTCAGGGGAATAAAATAGGGAAAATGACGGAAAAAGTACCTCGAAAACATTGAATCCCAGAAAGGTGATTCAAAATTTTAAATCCTTGACATATGCTAGTACCTCGCGCGTCTTTACCCAAGTTTAAAGGAAATGTCCGCACTGCCCCTGAAACAGCAGCCTTCAGTACCTCGTGCGGCTTCTCCCAAGTTTAAAGGAAATGAAGTGACGGATTCGATTAAGTTCTTATCTGATTCGAATAAGTATTTCTAAACTGCCGTATTATTGCACGGTTTAGAAAGCATACATTCTGAATCAATTAGCCTCATTATTTGAATCGAATCAGCCTCATTATTTGAATCGAATCAGCCTTATTGTGAGAGTGAGAAAAACGATTTATAAAGCTAGAAGTTCAAAATGATGTAACTTCCTCATCTCAGCTCCAAAATTGACAAATTGCCTATCATTAGAAATCTCTTTGAGTCTAGTTTCGAATGGCATAAGCTTCATAGCCATTGGATTAGTATTTTGAGAGATATGATAAAAAAACCAAACATGGGTCAGAAATACGTATATTCCAGACATATGTTCAGTTTTTTGATGATATCTATCAATCCAGATCTTCAATTGATATGAAACCTATTCCATTTGAAACTAGACTCAAAGGGTTTTCCAATGATAGGTCATTTAAAAAATTTGGAGTTAAAATGAGGAAGTTACAGCATTTTGAAGTTCAAGCTTTCTAAACCGTTTGTAAAGAGTAGGGTCATTCGAATGAGCTTTTTTTCCATTCGAATGACCTTTCTAAACCGAATTTTCACCCAACGGTTTAGAAAGTCCCCTCCAAAGGTGTAGAAAATCCACTTTCTACACCGTTGGGGGAAAATTCGGTTTAGAAAGCTCATTCGAATTACCCTGCTCTTTATAAACGGTTTAGAAAGCTTGAACTTCAAAATGCTGTAACTTGATCATTTCAACTCCAAATTTGATGAATGACCTATCATTGGAAATATCTTTGAGTCTAGTTTCCAATGGAAAAAATTTCAGAATGATATTATTTCTGATTTGAGAGATATTGGAAAAAAACCAAACATGGGTCAGGAATAAGTATATTCCAGACATTTGTTCGGTTTTTTGATGATATCTATCAATCAAGATCTTCAATTGATATGAAACCGATTTCATTTGAAACTAGATTCAAAGGAATTTCCAATTATAGGTCATTTGAAACTTTTGGAGTTAAAATGAGGAAGTTACAGCATTTTGAAGTTCAAGCTTTCTAAACCGTTTATAAAGAGTAGGGTCATTCGAATGAGCTTTTTTTCCATTCGAATGAACTTTCTAAACCGAATTTTCACCTAAAAATTTAGAAAGTCCCCTCCAAAGGTTCATAAAGTCCACTTTCTACACTGTTTGGGGAAAATTCGGTTTAGAAAGCTCATTCGAATGGAAAAAAAAAAGCTCATTCGAATGACCTACTCTTTATAAACGGTTTAGAAAGCTTGAACTT